>BMAW01078484.1:72846-121065 GCA_019974015.1 Nephila pilipes | reverse complement strand
ATAGTTGTAATTTTAGTGAAAACTGATAATTTCCTAAGAATGAAGTGCATGCAGTATTTCGATTTTGCCAGTTTTGTAGACAACCTTCAGTCAGTAAGATAGTGTTTTCGAGAATAGATTACATATTCGACGAATAATTAATTCGTTGAACAATGCAAAACATTCAACCTTTTCCTCTCTTCTTTTAATCTGTGGATGATGTCTGATTTCGTGTTATACTGTTGATATTATCAGTAATAGTTTTCGAATTGTTGAGGACATTGACAGCCAATGTTATCGTATTAAGAGAAGTAAAATATGTTTTGCTTAAAAATTAAATGCTTCAGCCAGTAAAATTTAAATCTAGTAATCTCTTTACGAAGAAAATTATTATTTTTTTTTTTTGCGACGAGACTTTAATTCGAAATTTGTAATCGGAGAATGAACTTTTATCAGCAAATTCGTTAATTTTCCTTTTGACCTTTAAAAAATATTTAAATTTATTTGCATTTCGGTTTAAAGAGAGAATAAAAATTACACGAGAACTCAAAAGTGTTATTTAGATTCCCCCCCCCCTTCCTTCTTTTGGGAATGAACGCTTCTGGATTTCATGAAAATTATCGTTGAGAAATATTTACTTTTTTTATAGGGAAAAAAAGGAGACGATATATCTTCAAAGCCGGCTTGCACCTGTTGCTTACTTGCATATCGTTACGGGGAGGGGGGGGGGGAAATAAATTTAAATTTGTGCTTTCTTTAAATTAATTAAATATTCGCGTTTGAGTTCATTCACCCCTCACTCTGACTTTGTTTTTCGGCGAGTCTTGTAAAAAACTGTAGTTGATTGTGTGCAGAATGAAAGTGTTTTAAAAAAAAAATTTTCAATTAAATTTTCGTCTCTTCAAGGCAAAGTTGATTATAAACCTCTGACTTATAATTTATGAAAAGCTAATTTCCCCGTTCGTAAATAATTGATTAAGACACAAGCAAGAACATAAATAAACTGTTCCCAAATCTTGCTACAATGAACTTTATGTATCATCGTGTTGTGACAGTCAATATCAAATTGTCTCGAAACATATATAATATCTGTAATCATACAATAAAAATGATTATCATTTCCTGTCATTATATAAAAATAGTTAATTTTTTGCTTTTTTTGTCAGAATTACCCTGCATAGTGCAAAAAAGGGAAAATAACAGAAACAAAAGAAATTGTTTTCCTATCTTTCAATTTAATAGTTTATTTAAAAAAATAATTTATTACTCTAGTTTCTGTACTTCATATGTATAGGGTAGTGTTTCCTAGTACCATGAAAACAATTAAAATGCATAGATTCGAATAATTCAGTGTTTTGTTTACAAAAAGGTATTCCGACACTCAAAATTGATTCTTCTGGAATTAGTACGAGGGAAAACGTTGCGTAATAAAATTTGAATTTGTTGTTGCATTAGAATAGATGCACTTTTTTAGGAGCTGATTGATGAGACATGTGCTACAGTATACGCCGTTCATAGCGATAAACTACCATGTGCTGGGAGGTCAGGACTTAATGCTTAAGCTTGTGATGTTTTTTTTTTTTTTAACGAGGCCCATTGATATGAGCTGATAATAAACAACATGCCTATGCACGTGTTTTGTACTCAGAAATTTTATCTGTTTTATTATCTGCATTTGCGATAGTTATCAAAAAAAATATTGATTGTAGTTTCTTTGAACGGTTTTCTATCATTTTGTATGTTTCTTTCCCCCCTCTTCTGCATCCTGATACTAGGTGTCTCTTAAAGTTCCTGCACTGACGATTCACGAATTTAACATACAAAAACAACAAACTTAAACGCAATTATTTTTATGTTAATGGTAAAAAACACTTCTGATGTAAAGTGGAAAAAAGGTTTTAAAACAAACATTTACAGCAAATGTTCAAAATGTGCGACCCTTTACAGGAGTCAAAGTTGGTATGTTGTGCATATTTTGATAAAGGCGTTCCAAGATGTTAGGAGACAAAACGGCCAATCATTTCTTCTGATGTGTCGATCGCCTAAAAAAAATTGTATGTGGTTTTTATTACTCATTTGGCAAATTTTCAATCTTCTTTGAACCAAGAATCTCGTTCTTTGCATTCCCTGATATTTTCCCTGTGGGGATATTTGAGGAACAAAGTTTACGAAAACAATCATTAAAGGCGATAGGTGGCGCGAGCGCTCAATTTTTTTTTGTATAGTTAATTAAACTTCGACAAGCGTTGCCAATCGAATACGGAGAAAGAAAACGGAACTTGAGAACGTAGCGATGCTGCGAATGCATCGAATTCGAACTGCTATCTAGAACGATAATTCACCCCACCTTCTGATTTGAACTATTTGTCTTTGTGTGTGTGTGTCCGTCCAAGTCATTAATAAACTGTTGAAAAATATTGAAGCTCTCCCAATCCTTCTAATGAAAACCTTTTAGACAGAACAATAGGTTTCAAATTGCCATTACTCAAAGGATGCATTACTGCCAGTGTCTTGAAACGCGTTCCTCAACAAATGCGCAAAAGAACTCGGGGGGGGGGGGGCCTTTTTAAAATTTTTTTTTAAACGCAATTTCAAAAACCCCCCCCCCCCTCACTTTACATTACAAGTGCTTTTCACTGTTACTATGGGTATAAATTTTTCAAAAGTTTGTTGTTTTTGTATAATAAATTTACGAATCGGCATTGCGGGATCTTTTAGGACACCCGGTGCATAATTTTTGTTTTCGTTGTTTGTGTACGTTGATTTATTGCTTGAAAGTATTTATTATAAGATTATTACTCTTTGTATTTTATTTAACAGGGGAAAAATCCCATCACAATTCACTTCCATTTTTTTAAGAATGCAATTTGTAAATATGTGTTGAGTTTTTATAAAGCATATATTTATTTTTTTTTTTTTTTTTCCAAATGTTTAGTTGCGATGAATTTTTATCTTGCGAAAATATGGAGATTTTCGTGTTTATAATGAACTTTTGTTTTATTATTTTTAAATTTGGCAAATCATAAAATAAATTGTTACTGAAGGGGGGAAAGCCATGTTTCTTTTTTAGCATGTATGTAAACTTGATCATTGTCTTAATTAGATTCATAAGAAAATTACGACCTACCGCGTATTGGATTCAAAATGATGGGAATAGAGAATGCGTTTAAATGTTATTGTATTCGACTTGGATATGTTTTAAAAATATATTAAGAAATTAAAAATATATTAAAGCTATTTTTTTTATTGTAAAGTTAATGCTGTTTTGTTTCAGTCGATTTTAAATTACCGCAAATGTAACTGTAAAATGTGTTTTGCAATCCTAGATATTAATCAAATTCAAATAGAAATATTATCGAAAATAATACATATGAAAGTAAGGCTTAAGAAGGTCCTTTAAATAAGATGAATTCAACAAATTGAAATTTTTAAAATGTTTCTAAAGTTTAAAACTTCTAAGTTTATGAAAAATTGTGATTCAACCGTAATATTAACATTTTCATAATGAAAGCTTGTAAAAAATGACATTTCAATAGCAGAAATGAAAAATAATTAAATTAATGCAGGAGAGTTTTTATTCTTTAAAAATACCGAATGTTAATAAATCTTTTTGTGTGTATTTTCGCCCTTCCCCAATTTTTAAAATTCTCTTTCCACTTAGGTCTTTTAATACATTTATTTTAAATGAACATGCAGTATTTAGCGCTTCTCCGTACCGATATAAGCACAAATGACACTAATGAATTTTTTTCATACATATTTTCACTTGCCTCGAAAAAGACGTTCAAAACAGCACGAGTTATCAGCTTGGTGTAAAGCTTAGAGATAGATAACTTCTTATCAGTTGTCACTAAGTAAAAGTGCTCTGCAAATTGTCGCGATGAAATTTTTCTTCCTTGCCACCATGGATTCATATATTTAATAAGTTTCTTGTTTACAAAACCGACCCAACGAAAACAAAATCGGTGTCATCAAGGTTGTAGATCTCGTTTCAACTTTCTCTAGAGTTACCTTATCAGTCGGGGGTCAGTATTGATAATCGATTATTATGGGAGTAATTCTCATCCAGAAGAATTTTTGAGATGATTGGCCCTTATTCACTCGCGTGCGCCTGTCAGGAGCGGGAAGAGAACATACCAGCAATTTGTCACGTTTTAATTTATTTTAGTTTTTGAGGAAATTTATATTAAGATAACTTATTTTGTTCCAGTTTCCCACTTTATCCATATTTTACTCGTTAAAAAACGCTAATTTCGTTAGCAGCTAATTGCCGAGTGTATGTCTTGATAAAAATTAAACGTAGAACAGCTAAAACAGAGACGTGAGCTTCGTGATTGGCGGTGGGTAGTTTGAAGATGAAGCTGATAGCTTGGGTGTCGTCCTCGTCACTTGAGCGAGGTTTAGAATTGCGAGGTCTATCGCTGATAGCCATCGTATTGCTTGCAAATGCGACGTTAATAAACTCGCAATCAATCGTAATTCACGATCCATGAGCTGGTATCTCGATTCCGTTATATATAATATATTAACACTGTTGCGGGTTAACTGAACTTCGAAGTCCTTGCATTAACGTGGATGTTTGGAGTTAGAAATGTCAATTGAGGTATCATTTAAAAAGAAAAATAGCAATAAAATGGTACTTATTTTGTTCATCGGTTTTCTAAATTTATTTATTAGATGTGTAATTATATGTTAGACATTTTCTAGTATACTTCAGCTATGTACTTCATTTGCGTACTATTAAATACTTATATTATTAGGATTTTAATTTTTTAAATATATATTTGAACACCATGTTTTATTACTTGTTACTATAATCTCATCCCCCCCCCTTCCGCCTTCTTTTGGAATTGATGAAAGAAAATCTACAAATACAATCTCTCACCTTTATTCTGAATTCAGTTTTTGTGCGTCTTATAAATTTATATTGGGAATAAAAATATACATCCATCTCTTATGTTCTCCTGTACAAATACACCTCAGGTACTTTAACTAGAATCTGTGGCATCACGCTTTGACGCAGGTGATAGCACGACCTCAGCCGCACCTGCGAGATTAAAATTTCTTGTCTGTACGGTGTACCTTGTTTCTTTAACCCGGGCCCCCATTTAGGTGCCTCCCACTAAAGAAAACGAAGCTTTCAAAAAACTTGTCTCGTATTTTCAAAGTGCATATTTTTTCTTTTCCCGCTGTCTCCTGGAAAAAATGGCGTTTTAAGCGAGGATAATTCGATTCCCCTTATCTTTAGTATGTAATTCTTTTTTGAAGTTGTTTTGAACACGTCGTGTGAGGTTATGTTAGTTCAAGTAACTTGTGAAAAAAGACTTTTCCCCCCACTTTTGTGAGAGAACTTGAAATAGTGTGTATAGAATGCCCTGTCTCTCACGTTAGAAAAGAAAATGTTTTTTTCCCCTCACGCGTGTTTAAAGGAATATCTAAAGTGAAATGGACTTAAAAATTTTATGTTTGGTTAAAATTTGGTTTCACGCGACCGTGCATGTTAAGGATAATTATGGTGAATGTCGAAAAAAAAACATGTCTCAGTTTTGTTGGCTTCTTTGAAAAATCGAAACGCTGTCTTAAAAGTCATTCTTGAGTATTCCTTTGAATCCATTAACTCTAGGCATCCGAGAGATCGAATCTTTATGCCTTTCTTTGCATTGGAATTTTTTAAAAATTAGTGAATTCTTCAAATGTGCTTCTTTTTATCATGGAGAAAATATTTTCTTTAAATTAATCTTTATATGATTTAACAAGCTTTTTATTTAAATACTTTAACATAATAAAATATATTTAAATTCAATTTCCTTTTATAAAAGTTTTTTAAAAAAAAAAAAAAAAAAAAAACACCGGGATAATGCTTTTTATATGTTTAGAATAGATTGTACTGTATCCCCCCTTCCTCCCTTTTGACAAAGAAGACAACTTCAACTGGAGGAGAAAAAACTAGAAAGTGTGTTTCATATTTGCTAGTGAGACTTTTCGAAAAGATTTTTTTCTATTAATTTAAATGAGAATTTCTTCAAAAATGCGTTTGGTGAAAGTCTTATTAAATATTTGTAATGGCATATTCAACGAAAAAAGTAAGTTTTTTCCTAAGACATTTATTTATTTTTCATTTTATTTTTTTTCTCTTTTAAATCAAAGCATTAATTTTTTGAATTCATAATTTTACTATGCCCTTAAACAATATCTTTGGATCAGACCTGTCCCACCTAAAAGACTTTGCCGGCTGCTTTTGAAACGCATTTTATTCTGGTGGATCGCATCATATATGCGTGTGCACTTGCGCATGTGTTTATGTAATCGTGTGTGTGTTTCTGATAGGTTCAATTTATCACCTTTGTAGGCCGCGGTAGCCTAGTGGTCATGGTTTCGGATTTGTGGCTGGAGGTTTTCGTTAAGAAACCCGCCGTATAGCCGGGGCCCAATGTCCTCCCGTTGGCGTGGTGTGCAAGTTAGAAGAGGAGGTGCCAGCTCAAGCGTCGTCCTCGTCTCATGCCGGAGGTTCAAAATTGCGAGGCCCGTCGCTAATAGCCCTTGTGTTGCTTCTGGTGCAACGTTAATAAAAACTTCACTAAACTTATCGCCTTTGTAATTTTGACTCTTTTAACATCAATTAAAATTCTCACATAAAAAAAATTATTACTACTTTCACCTCTCGCGTCGCGGGAATCGACTAAACGTTTCGAGCCTTACAAGAGAAGTCAAGAACATTCTGCAGTAAAATAAGTGAAATTATATTTGATTGAATGAAATGTATTTGTACGAAACAGAATTTGAAAATTTGTCCTTCTGTTTCAATACAATGCTGGTGCTAAATTTTTAGAGATCAAAAGATGCCAAGTTGTATGTCTGAAAACATACGTTTCTGGGTCAAATATATTAGGCTTGTTGTTGACAGATTGGCTGCTGCTATTTCGTACGATCCGCTCATTGTATTCCCTCCCCGCGTCTAGTACTGCACACTCGCACTCTTTTGTAAGTTTACTAGTGGGGGTTATATGTTTTGTATCGTCCACTCACACGAGACGGTCCGCGCGCTTTTTAAAAGGAATTCAGCTTTGTATTTGTTTCTTAAGAATATAGAAGAAAAATATGACAATCGCTGAGATATTCCCGTGGTAATGGGATATGATACGAACGACTCATGATGGAATGTTCTTTGGTACTTTTATGCTCAATAAAAGCTTAATTTTTTTTTCAGGTGACCCAACTCCAACGGTTACAGGTTAATACTGGTGGCCTACGAGTTGGCCAGGCCCGCTTTAGACCCTGCAAAGAATTGCAATGGTATATAGGATATAAATACAAATAAACATGATGCAACATGTACTATTTAATTACAGTATTATCTCTGAAATCAGGCACATACCTTTCCAGACTTGCTAATAATCCGGCGTTTTTACATAAGCAGACTTATCCCTGCTGCACTGTGACACTTTATATGCATGTACTGTATTAAATTGATTTTCTTTAATACACTGCTCTTTTTTAAATGATTAGTGATTTTCCAATAATCTGCGTTTTCGATTATTCGGCGGTGCTCTGAACCGATATATGCAAGATTACCGAAAGAGTATAGTATTTTTTTTGTACAAGTCTGCAAGGGAGGGGAGGGAGTAATTTTAAATCGTTAAAATCTGCCTTTTTTTTAAAAAAAAAAATCATAAATATTACTGATACCTTTTTTTATTGTTTCTTCGCCGTTAGAATAGAATGTTTCATCAATCTTTTTCTTTAATCTTGTGAAAGGACTTTTAATTTTTTACGAGAAAATTGTGTAGAATACCCATCCCCCAAAGAAGAAAGTTTTTAACAATTTTTGAAAGTGAAACTTTTTAATTGTGATTATCTAAAAATTACTTTAAAAAACATTTCATTTTCGATTGACTGTGAATAAATCGTGATAGAGTTTGATATAAAGCAGTCAAATCAAAATCATGACTAGATTTGAAAAATTAATCCTACGTCATGTCCCTTAATGGGCTTGCATTCTAAAGGTTGGTGTGCGAGTCATGACCCTGAGGGACCGTAGGTATCTTCCGCCCCTCTCGGGATTATTGTCTTTGGTTAACGCAGGTGACGCGTCCCCGAGATACCCAAGCGAACCTTCCGTATTTTCAACTCTTGTCAGCTTTTTTCTATCCCCTCCCCGCCGCATTTTTTCAAACATCGAGATCACAATTACGCCTTGTTTGGCGCAGCATGGCCATTAAACTTAACCGTTACTCACTCAAACTACCTCATTTTGTATAATTAAATGTGATTTATAGAAAACCGATTAACCCTTTTCCACTTAATACGAACTTCCTTCGTGAATGAAAACATTCCATAAAAGGTGTGTCCAACAAGCGATCTGTCTAGAACAGCTGGTCCACATTGCTATAGTCACGTAGGGAATACCAGGAAAATTCCACTCAAAACCACCTTGAATTTTGCACTGCCAAACAATAATTGCTGCTCGTGTATTTTTGGATCCGTATTTTTAGACAAGGGTCGCCAATTGTTTCTTCCCTTGTTACCAACTAATTAATGCCGTTTCTTACCCCCAGACATCTGTTAAATCAAAACAAGACGATAGGACCATTTCTGATGAACCAGTTATAGTTATCGAGCATTCTTTTGTAGCACGCTTTTTCCGCGATTATTATCGCCAGAGAAAAAGAAAAAACGATGCGCTTCCATTGTTTCATTCAAGTTTTACCAAAAAGAATCGAAAGAGAAAGGGACGTCTTTTTATTATCATGATTATTATTATTATTTTAAACTCGTAATGGAAGGGAAAGACAACTTCTTAAGGCATGACCTGATTTTTTTATCCGCCATATCTTTCCTTTCCTTTGCAAATCGAACCGACCTGACTACCCTGATCCAATTCGTCAGATCTGGTGGAACGTAGTTTGGCAGGCAGGCCACCGGCCTTACATGCGACTTGGAATGAAAATACAAATGAAATACTAAATGAAAGGAGAGAGAAAGAAAAAAAAAATTACTTGTTGTCGGGCGACCTACTTTAAAACTTTAACCGCAATCGCTGGGATTGAAATTTTATTCAAGTACGTGTTGTGCTTGTCTATTGCTTTCGATTGTTCGTGTTTTCTTCTGTTATTATTTATTCCCTCAAATGATTTCTATCACTTTTTTTAAGCTTTTCATTAAATGAAATCGACAATGATTCGTTTACGGAGAACGGGCTCATTCGACCTTAAAATGAAGTAGAAAAAGCGAAATTGATTTTTTTTTTGGTGAAATATTTCGGAGAAAAGTGGAGGATTAGAAGGGTTTTTTTTCCCTTCTAGTAATTGATAAGTACGGTATATATGCAAGACGTTTTACTTCCGCGATTTTGTTTCTTATGGTTGATTTTTGTTGAATTGATTTTCAAACCTCCGTTTCATTACTTTCAGTCAAAGCAGTTGTTTGCAATACTAAGTACTAAAGGAAAACAATTTGAAATATGAAATAATAATTGTGTAGTTTTAAGTAGATTTAATATCACATGTTTTTCCTGCATTCTGCATTGTTTATGTTAGCTTTTCCGTCATATATCAACAGTGTATGTTGTGTACTTTAGAAGTTCTTGAATTTCATTTTTCACGAAGACGCGAGAAAAACGTTCTGAACCGAAAGGAAAGAAAACAGTATTTTTGAAGAAGGGATATTTTAAATAATGATGAGAATATATAATAAGAGTGAATTGATAAATGAAATTTTCAAAATTGTGAAAGAGCTATCATTTTAATTGAAATTACATTTTTGAAGCTGTTTTTCTTTGATGGAAGTATTGCTTACTATATGCTTAAAACAATACTTTTAATATGCATGATGAACTTTTTATCGAAAGTTTTGATCATTGAGAGTGAAAAAGAGTTTGTAATGCATGTTTTCTAACCTCCTCTAGAATTCGCGAACAATTCGAGTCAAAACCCAGAAACCTTCGATCAGAACGTAAAAAATTATTTTGTCTTAGAAACAGAATAAAATGAATTATTATTAACATTTCATTTCAAACAACTAAAATGTGTACATAATTTTCTCGGTCATTAAGCAGTATAAAATATAATTAATCTTGAATGGAATCTTATATAAAAATATCTTAACATCCCTAAGTCGTTATTTATTCCTATCAAGTTTTCATTAATTTGGTTATGTGTTCTTGAAGCTGTGTTGGAGATGTCGCTGTCTGGTGACACCAAGCACAGGAGGTAGATGAATCGACTCCTCGCAATTCAGAGTGCTCAATTAACATTAAAGATTCGAGCGATCTTTTAGAATGCCTGACCATAATTTTCTCCAAAACACGCAAAAAAAAAAAAGATACTTCCTCTTACATTGGAATTGTTATTAGAGACGCGAATTTATTATTCTCATGAAAATACTTAATTCTTATACAAGGATAAAATAACCTTCTTTCTTCCCTTTTTTCTCAAATTATTTTTGTTAACTAAGGTGTTAAACCGTATCCTTTAAAGCACGTCGAGAAAGATGGGAGTTATCAAAATTAAAACAATAAATAAAAATGTTTTAAAAGATTAAATTAATTGTAAATATATTTTTAAAGCATACTTTTTTTTCATTGTTCAATCTAAATCTGAAAAAGAATTGAGTAAGCAGAGCTTTTAAAAGTTTTTCAAAATATTTTTTTTAAAAAAAAAACCTGAATTTTGAAAGATAAATAAACGCATGGGAACGTACAAATCACCCAGGGAAAGAATCCAAAGAATCAACTCGTGAAACCACCTAAAATGAACGTTGTTTCAAAGTTTTTCCAAAAAAAGAAGAAGAAAAATGTTGCAACAATTAGAAATGTTCAGCTTGTGTGACTTTTTTAGTTCTGTGACCGCTAATTTCGTGATATTTGACGTGGGTTCTCCCACCTTGTCAATTTAATCAGAACCAGGTCTTTTTCTCTGCTAATTTCCTGGTTAGTTAAGGTGCTATTTTAATTCATAGCGCTTACGACAAATTATAAATTCTTCTTTGGATTGATCGCTACTCAGATTCCTAGCGGCATTCAATGAAGATAGAGTTTTCAAATCTTTTATACCTGTCGCAATTTCCGTTTAAAAGCAGTTGACATTGGCACGCGTTAAAAATTGAGTTGCAGAAACTACTCTCGTGTTCATGTAAAACAGCAGGAACCGTTTGTGACTGAAAATTGAAGATTTATGTTCGCTTTTTATCAGTTTTTCTTGATTTTTATTTGTTTATTTTGATTTGAAAGCATTCTGAATTCACTCATTTTCTTTAATTGTGTTGGGTTATATGATATTGAGCTTTAATTTAATGTGTCGAAGTATAATCACTTGCACAGAAATTTTTGATATCGTATCATGGTCACTTTCGATTGCAAAATCTTGATCTTCCGAATTTTCAATGCCAGAAAGCTCTTACTTCAACCAACTATTCACCGTATATTCTATTTCTTATTATGAGAGATAAACGGGACTTGTGTGTGTGTGGCGAAGCCATGAAAACAAAGATATCACGTAAGTCTTAAGAAATCGGAATACTAGCAACACGAATATTCACACTATCACTCAAATAATTCCACAACTGCTGTGACACCGTGTGCTAGACCAATAACGGATTTAAAATCTTGTTTATGGAATAATCCTTGGTATGTGACCTTGAAACCCCCTTGTGAAAAGGTCCTGAGAAAGGCAAGCCTCACTTAAAATATTAAGGGGTTGACATATCTACTGAGATTTCAATTTTGAGAGGGGTGGGAAATGCATTGAACGGTAGTTGTTGAGTCCATGAAACAGCAGTTAATAGTCCAAAATTGCTCAATTTTATTTTTATCATTCGCTGTTTTTTAAGCTAGTTTTTGAGACGTCATTCCACCCGAAAATAGTGAATTATTCTTATGTCTTCAACTTGCACTTATTTATCATGCTCCACAATGTTATATCGATTATACTTTTCTTCCCCTAAATAATTCTGAACCCAAAACATTTTAAAAATTGAATGTTACGTAAAAATAACAAGTATTATTGCTCCCTAAAGAAGAATCAACTGACTAAAATGAGAGCACTTATTTTTCCAATTAGCTTAAACTTTATTGCCAAATTTATGGGATTATGATATGAAGTATTCGGTAAGATACGTTACCTATTTATGATTGCAGCTTTTTTAAAGAGTGTAAATTACATCATCTGGCATCTAAATAAAATGTATTACAGGATATCTTAATGGTACACTTTATGTGGGTATTCTTAAGATATCCTGTGACGTATTTGACTTTAAATATTTCTTCCCCTGCTTCTTGTTTGTGTGACCGCGGTTGCCTAGTGGTCGTGCTCGCGAGTACGCCGTTGGCGGGTTTTGTCGAGTCGTTCTTCGAGCCTTGATACCACTAAAGACCTTCCGTGTAGCCGGGATAGATGCACGTTTAATATGTGGAGACTCTAAGTTCTCCCTTTGGCGTGGTGTGGAAGTCAAGAGAGGGACGTGCCAGCTCAAGTTTCGTCATCGTCACCTGACCAAGGTTCAGAATTACGAGGTCTGTCGTCAATCGCCTTCGTGTTGCTTCTGGTGCGATGTTAATTAAAAAAATATACGAAAAACCAAACCAATCCACTTGTTTGCTGCTTTGATAATGATGTTTTATATTTTTAATTTTAGGTAATAAATGAGTAGCTCATTCGGAATTAAAATTCCAGAGAATGAATTATAATAGTTGTTGGAGATAGTATGTTTAGAATATATTCAATTTTTAAACAAAAAAAAAATATATCAAAGTAAAAAAAAAATATGGTGATGTATTAATATTTATTCTTACTCTGTTTTTAACTAGCTTGAAGGAATAGTTTGGTTTGTGCTAAAAACAATTTTGAAATTATTTTTTTAGGAAAGCAGTTTAATAATCCCCGGGAGATGGTTTTAATTATTATCATTGCGAAGCTATTTGCAATCTAAATCAGAAAGAACTGCAGCAAGGTTTTTTTGGCATGTGTTCTTAATTTTTTACCTGTTTTGAAGTATCTGGGGGGGGGGGAGTGGCAAGAACTGTTTTGAACCGTAAAAAATGCAAATTCAGCCAGCATATTTTTTTAAATCTTTGCTACGGTGCATTAAAATTTCCTTCGCTCGTTTCTACGATAATTTCTTCACCTTGTCCGTTTTTCCTTCATATTCTTTGATAATAAATATGATCGGATGTGACATGAAGTGTGAAAGAAGAAAAAATATCCATATGGATAAGCTCTTCTTGCGAGTTTTTTGTTATCCGTGTAAAATATGCCTCCTTGTCTTAAGGAATAACCTTTATAGAATTTACTAGACGAGAGTCGTTTTCTTTTGTTTTCTTCACTTGGCAGAATTTTCATTTCCTACCGTGCTAACGGGAAATGGAGGGTTATAATAAGTTGGGGAACTCTAAATTTAGCTTCGAGATTTTTCTACAAAAATGTCGGTGTGCTTAGTCCTTGCCGGAAATTATAACGCGCTTTTGCTGAGAAATCTTATTTCATAATAGACTTTAGTAGTTAAATTATCTGGAGGGTGGGACAACTGTCTTAATGATATAAGGCTAAAACTTCCATAACTAGACGTTTTCCCGGGTATTTAATCTCGCTTTCTAGAAAACTTCATGCTTCGAAAGAAAATTCATTAATTTAATTTCAGGTCTTAGTTGAAAAATAAGTTCTTCCAAAATACATTCGTCAAATAAATGTGGTAACCCAGTCTTAGGACCATTTTTGTTTAATGCTTACGAACAATACATTTATTCAAACTCATGAATATGTTCCTTATTTGAAAAATGCTATTACATTTGTAATAAGAGCGTTGAGTTGTTTCACGTATATGCGTTTATTATCCTGTGTGTGTGTGTCTTTTAAATTTAACAGAAACATTGTGTAAAAATAGCAATTTTTTTTTTCACTTAAACAAGCAAAATCTGAAACATATTTACGCAGGAATAAAAAAATAATTAAAACTGAAAGGAATAGCATAGTAAAAGAATCTGCTTTTTTGATGCTATCGAAGGAAAATATGTCAATCTTGGGACATTTTTCTTTTTAAAAATGTTTCCTGTTACGGGGTCTCAATCGTATACATAACGCGAAATTATCGATTTTGTCCGATGAAAATCTTGAATGTCTGTTTGTCGTATTACTTAAAAGAAAACTTTATGAACATTGTTCATGAGAATAATTTCCTTCGTGTAAAAACAAAAGCATTTCTTAAATTGTGCTATCAAATATATACCGATAACTAGATTTTGATGCTGTTGAGAAAGTGTTTTCAGAAATGGTGTTCCATTTAATAGTTTTCTTACTTAAATTACATATAAGACTAAAATTAGTAATTAAAACTATTTAGTTTACACTTAATCATCGACAACGCTTGTATTTTTAAATTATGATTCTGAATGTACTATTGTTTCCAAGTCCCACGGCATTAAAATACTTACCGAATTCAAAAAAAAAAAAAAAAAAAAAACAGAGAAGAAGCATGTACGAGATCTCGTAGATACATTTTCTTATGTATTGGATGTTCAAACAAGGGAATGGGAGGATACGTTTTCTGAAACATTTTATTTAAAACATTTTAGGAAAAAGAACATATAATTTCAAGATAGAAATTACAAAAATTCTGCTCTTCGTTGTTTTGAAGTAATTATCACATTTCTTGTGATTTGTAACTTTATAAACTGATCAAAATTATTTGGAATTTTCGTAAGAATTATTTGGAATTTTCGTAAGAATTATTTGGAATTTTCGTAAGAATTATTTGGAATTTTCGTAAGAATTATTTGGAATTTTAGTAGTGTACGTGTGTAACATTAAAATTAATTATTGACTTGTTGTTTAAGCATTTTTTTGAAATTCGCAAAACAGGTTCTATTAAAGAAGAATAACAATGATGTTTACAAATAAGCGGTTATAGTAATGTGATTTTTACTTTCTGTATACCATTGTCATAGATATGGTCTTTAAACATGTGCTAACTTTTTGTTGTTTTGAGAAAATGACATCAAGAAAAATGCGTGTGCAAAAAATAAATGATTCATGGGGTTAGATTCAAAAGATTGACATTTTAATTACGTTTAGTTTGCTAAAGGCTCCCGTCTACCCGTCATTTTGATTTCATCAACTTAATGTTAATCCTATGGAATTTCGACTTGAATTCTCCCATCTTTACTATTTGAATGCAATAAAGTGCATCTGAAAGACCAAAAATTAATGAATGCTTCTGTGGAATTACTTTTTTCTTCCGATTTTTAACAATATTTGAAAATATTCTTTAAAGACCGGAAAACTCAAAAACGAATAATTAAAATAAGAATAAATGTATTTTTAAAAATCTTAGGAAAAAAGTAATTCCGCAGAAGCATTCGTTATCTTTTGCTCTTTCAAATGCACTTTATTGCATTCAAATAGATCAAAGAGTAAAGATGTGAGAATTTAAGTCAAAATTCCATAGGATTAACATTACGTCCACGAAATCAAAATGGCGGGCAGACGGGAGCCTTAAGATATGTTTACATCGCTAAGATATATTTAAATATTTTATGGTTTGCTTTTATTTTAATATCCGAACAGAATATTATTGTCTGCTTTAATAATTTATCTTTTGCTCTCTTTCTCTCTGAGAATCTATGGCAGAATCGTTTGTTTTTACTCTTTTTGTTAACTTTGGCTACGTTTTTGTACTTTAAAATGTTTTGCTTGTGAAAATAAAAATGCATTAGGAACCTGAAGAAAGTATTTTCTTTTATTGTCATTAAATGCTTCTGTAGAGCCTTGGGCAAGGAAAAGTATGCGTATTTCACGCTACATATTCATTTTGAATAATACTACTAATTTCTACTAACGAAGAAAAAGATGTTGGCACATGTTAAAATCAAATTAACAAAGCTAATATGAATTTTTTTTTTTTAAAAAAAAAAAAAAGAAAGAAAGAAAGAAATTTTGTTTTTTGAGACTTGCATAATTACTTGGATTAATTCTTGATTTCAATGTATTTGGTCATATTTTGATTGATTTTAAAAGTTATTATTTTTTCTGAATCGATGATTTTGAATACATTTTGTAGAGAAAGAAATTAATTTTTTGGGATTTTTATTTCAGGACTTTGAATAAAAGTATTAAGTTACAGATTTTCATTTACTTTGTCATATATAAATACTAGGGCTTAGTTAAAACATTTTTATTATTTTTTCTATTTGCCTTTGAAATCTTAAAAATTTGCCTTTCTAAAATGAAAGTTGTTATTCTTATAAATGAATTTATTTTGAATTTTTAATTGTTTTACTTTGATTCTCGGAATGTTAATTTTTTACTCGGAAGTATTTAAATTTAAAATTTGGAATTTATATTTCAAAAATAATGAAGAAAAAGGAAGAATTTTAAAATTGCAGCAAAAAATGCCGATTTTGTGTTATACCTTTGTGATTTTTTTTTCCCCCGAAATTTAACAATATTCATAAAAAATAAATAAAAAGAGGTAAAATTGTCCTCCAAAATCTGGACATTGCCTTTAGAAAATGTTTTATTTTTAACAATTATTTTAGTTAAAAAAAAGTTTTTGAAAAAAAATTGTGGTTTTAAAAATAGAAACAGTAATCATTTTTGAAAATCTTAATTTGTTTCTTGAAAAGATAGAGATCCCCCCCCCCCCCCCTTGATGTACTACATTAAAATCGAGTGTATTGTTGACATTCTTGGGGGGGGGGGGGATTTTCTTTTTTGGCCGTACAGAAACGGACAAAACTTAATTTGTCTTCCTTAGTTATCTCACACTTCATTAGGAACGGGACCCAGACCAAAAAAAAAAAAAAAAAAGATAGCATTTTTCCTGCGTGGTATCCAATCCCAAAGAAATCTTTTAAAATTTATCTCGATTGCAACCTTGGTCGTGATTTAGACCACGTGTTAAAAAAAAAGTTGATGCGACTCTACCTGTCCTTGTCCTTGACACTTAAGAGGAAAGGGGCTCACTTAAAAAAAGTTATTGAAGATGAGGAAACACAGTCGAATAATTCCTAGGCGTGTGTTTATTTTATTTCTGAGATATCCACATTCATTTCACGTGTTTGGTTTTGTTTAAATCTGTAATGATTTCTTGGTTTTGATATCCTTTTTAACTAGAACCACTATTTTCCATATCATCCAGAGAGAGCATGCGCAATGAACGACGCTGGGAAACACTCTCTTCGACATTGACTTATCATTTATTACTGACAAGACATGAGGACAGTGTATTTGGAAATATTTTTCTGTTAGTTGATGCAAGCCTTTCTTTTTTTCTGTGTCGGATTTTTATTACATGCTCTCCTATTTATTGACAGTTAAATCTGGCTTTAACGACTCGAACAGAATACTGAGGTATAAACGAATAGTGAATTTTGGAGTGAATATTTTCTTACCTTATACATAGTTTAAAATCGATGGTTATATAATTCTTGTTTTTAATTTAAATGATTTCATTTGTCAATTTTATTTTGGAATATATTTAGATTCAGTTTGTCTTCACATAGTGTTAAGGATTGGACTGCTAACTCGGAACAAGTTTTCACGTAGCAAATATCCAAATGTTAAAGGATGGCTGGGGGTAGTCGAGGTGTAACGGTTGCAAGCTCATACCCAACATTAATTGTTTGGAATTGTGGCTCCCAATTCTGACACCATTAAAAGACCTTCCGTTTAGCGGGACTGAAACAAATCAAATATGTTTGGGCTCAAAGCCTTTTCGTTGGGATAGTGTGAAAGTTAGTTAATTGTTTTTGTCGAATCGTGTTTATACCAGTTTCAGCGTCGTGTACTCGTCACTAGATAGTGTCTCGAAATTACGAGGTCCGTTTCTAATAGCCCTCGTGACCGCGGTAGCCTTATGGTTATAGTCGCGAATTCGTGGTCGGTGATTTTCGTCGAGTCGTGGGTTCGAGCCTTGATGCCACAAAAGACCCGCCGTGTAGCCGGGACATGTTAAATCTGTCGAAGCTTAAAGTCCTCCCATTGGCGTGGTGTGGAAGTTAGGAGAGAGAGGTGCCAGCTCGCGCAACTTGATCGAGGCTTAAAATTACGAGGTCATTTTGCTTCAAGGTCTGACGTCAATAAACAATTCACAAAATATCAATGTAATTTCGCGTGGTCGTATTTGTAATCCTGATGTATGTGTCAAATAGTTTTTATGAAATTAAAAACATTCAGTGAATATCCATTGCATGACTTTTTTTTAATCTGGAAAAATACTCTTTTCGGATCCTTTTCGTTAGATGAAAGCAGCCTTTTAACAGTTGCGAGAACGATGGATCTACTGGTTCTCTCCCGATGTATCACTTGAGAGAAGTTCAGAATTACGAGGCAACGTAGCCCTCGTGTTGCTACTCAGTGCAACGTTAATAACAATTTCTTCTACTCATCCAGGATGAAAATCCCGACGAAGAGAAGAGAATCCGGATAGAAGGTAAATTAAGTTTGGTAATTGGCGAAGGACTGTAGTCGGATAACCAAAACATATTCTTTTCCTCTGCTATTGTGCTATTATGGTGGCAACGCGGGTATAAATACCTCTGTGCACATTCAGAACACTGACAATTTTCTTATCAGCGCATGTAGAAATAGGTTTCTCTACGTGCCACCTCATTGCAAGGTGAGAAGGTTAGAAGCGGCTCGAGGAGGGCCGCCACAATCCTTACATTTGTATACGGCTCTGTATAAGCATGTTCCATCGGGAGCTTATTTTTAAGCAAATACTGGAATCATGACATCGAGAAAGCCTAGTGATCTTTTCTTTCCCTAGGGGTTTACTATCTTTGGTTTGCTCTGGATACCGGCCGCGGTAGCCTAGTGGTCATGGTTGCGGATTCGTGGCCGGCGGTTTTCGCTCAGTCACGGGTTCGATCCTTGGCCGCTAAAGACCCGACGTGTAGCCGGGGCTGACGCACGTTAAATCTGTCGGGGGCCAAAGTCCTCCCGTTAGCATGGTGTGGAAGTTAGGAGAAGAGGGTGCCAGCTCAGGTGTCGTTCTCGTCACTTGACCGAGGTTCTAAATTACAAGGTCTGTCGCTTATAGCCATTGTGTTGCTTCTAGCGCGACGTTAATAATAATAAAAAAAACTATAATTGCACTCATATACCCATGCCATCTTTTTATATTTTGAACCCTTCTTGTCCAATTTTTACCTTTTCCCATTTCTAACGTCCAGTTCACAGATACACAGTTTGGCGCACGATAGTCAGATTTGGCTCTGGATAAAATGATATGCGGTGAATAAATATTTTCGTTTATTAATTTTTTCGATTCAGAAGTATTTTAAAATCAAGCCATGTATATGTTACATTGATGGGGTTTGAATTTGAAATGCGATTTCCATAAGTGGTTCGTTATAATATGCACAATCCTTTTAATCGTATGCACGAAAGCTTTGTGATATTTATTCAACTGTAGCGATACTTTCTAGTTCCGTCGCATAATTCGCGATTTAACGAAGCTTCTTTAAATACTGTCTTATCATTTCATATCTTCTGTTGTTTACTTAACGACTTGACATTTTCTGACGAGACGCCTCATATACAGATGTATAGGTTTCAAACGGCGTAGTAAGTTAGAAAATCGTTAAAAATTAAATTTCGTGTACGAAAGTAAAACGGCTGTGTGAGTGTAATAACTTTTGAATGTCTAAACCAATTGAAATAATTAAGTCAAGAGTTATTTTCAAATAAAATCTTTTGAAATGTTTTCCTTTGCTATGGTAACAACTCTAATATGATTATTGTGTGTGTTAGTACCATTATATTTTATTAGCATATGTGCCGGGAAGGATGTAAAAAATCGATATTTTTTAAATTACTGTGTGTAAAGCGAGAACTTTTCCAATATATTGTTATTGTGTTAAAAATTTCTTAAAATTGGCTTTATTCGATTACAAATATCCTAATGAGACAAACTCCTACTCTTGATCAGATTAGATTTGCTCTGAAATATACTGGCACTGTTGATTTAAACATTTTATTTAATTTCCATTGATGACATTCTTTATTGATTTGTTACAGAATCTGTTTAGACAGAGGAAATTGCTTACGAAAAATTGCGCAAAGAGCTTTGTCAGAAACGAGGTTATCCACTTGCCTGTGCGTCCTGTTCTTATCTGTTTTAATTGTGGCGCTTTCATTATTGTATCTATATTTCACCAACTCACTTTCATTATCGCTTTATCTTGTTTATGCTCGTTTCATTATTTCATGATCTTTCATTAGTATGTCGTTCTCGTTTTTAATGAATGTGGCGCACGCTGAATTTCGCATTTGAGTGCGAAGGTATCCGGTAATTGAGGCATAAGTTGGTTTCAATATGCAAGTGCGCTTTGATTAATTAAACGGAGTCTTTCTCAATGAAATTTAATTTGCTCTCAGGTTTAATACTGCATCCGTAACCTTCTTAAAATTATAATGGAGGAGAAGGGGTGGGAATTCGCCTGAAGTGAGGTAAAATATTCATGAAGATCAATCAAAGCGTATTGAGATTAAATGGAAGGCTTTGAAGATGAAAATGTATTTTTCTTTCTGCAATTGATGTTAAAGAAGTTTGATTTGGTGTTTTTTTTTTTTTTTATTATTATTATTATTATTATTATTGTTATGAGGAAAGCAATTGCGTGTAACCATGAATTTTATTTCGGTTGAAAATACTGTTAATTTAGAGAAAAATTAAAGTTGTATATTCTTTTTTAACATATTTATATTTATTAGTTGTATATTTTTGTTAACTTTGTATTACTCTGCCTGGAATATTTTAATGATATTGATTTTTGTTCACTATTATTTGGTTGCTTGTGAAA
Source organism: Nephila pilipes (assembly GCA_019974015.1). Classification (NCBI taxonomy): domain Eukaryota; kingdom Metazoa; phylum Arthropoda; class Arachnida; order Araneae; family Nephilidae; genus Nephila; species Nephila pilipes. Next base: position 100,292 of record BMAW01078484.1, on the reverse strand, counting down.
ATGTGAACTACTCGTTAAAATTCTAGTTGTGATATTGTAACTCTTTCAATTTTTTTTAAGCATTTTATTTTGATTTTAAAAAGACGGTAGTTAAAATATATTATAAACAGAATATTTATGCAAGTATTTAGGATTAACAGTCCATTTTATTATTCTGCAGCAAAATAGACCTTTTACTAGCCTAGGGATGTCTAACAGTACCCGTCTTTCTTTTAGTCTGTATGTAAGAAAAATAATTCAAGGGTTGTTTATTCAGTCACTAGAAATAATCGTGTAGAATACTCATTTTTAATGTTATTTTTACAGTACTTGTCCAACTTAACATTTCTACAGACTTGTGTTATATTTATCATGCATTTTTTTTCTGTCGAATCACTCGTATAATTTCACTTTTATGTTTATTTTCACTTTCATTTGTCGCTGAACATAAAATATTGTAAATACGTCTCCTACACTTAATGATTTAATAGAGCTGTTGTTTTTTAATACGATTATCAGGTAAAACTAATGACGTAATTTTCTGTGACTTTTTTTTTATTTTTTATCTTTGATGCGTGTTAGATTATACTATCTACCTCTGTCAAGGAATCATAAGGGAAATAACGTGATGATATATCATGAAGAAAATCAAGTATTCTGAGTGGGACCAAAGCATGTAAGTTCGTATGTATGCACTTACGCTGATGTGAGCACACATAAATAGTCAAAAAAAAATTTTTTTTCTTTCACTTATATGGAAGAAACCTTGATAGTTTTTCGGATATCCGAACTATAACTCCTGAAGTGTTGAAAATGTCATGATTTTGCCTTTGTGGAATTGTGTATGCTACTCCTCTTAATGCTTCATTTTTTTAAAATAAGACAAGAGACAATCAACTAAGCAATCGCTTTATTTTCGCCAAATTAATCGAATTGAAATTTTATTCGATTGCATCTGGTGTTACAAAAATGTGAACTACTCAATGCAAAAAAGTATGTGATCAATAACATTTATCTGCAACTCAATTTAGGATTTCAGTTAGATTAAACTAGTTGTCAAATTTTAACAAATGCATCCGGTGCTTGTTTAAAATGTGTTCCATTGCATTGGATCCGTTCTGAAAGAGTGTTATTACGCAAATTTTATGCATTCTAAGTCGGGGATTTAGAGTTTTACATGAATAAAAGGAAGTTAATCCAGATTAGAGGTAATAGAGCGTTGATTTTCAAATTGAAGCAAATTTTTCTCATTCCTGATTAAGGTCATAAACAGAACATGACAAATAAAAACACATCAAAATGTCTCGCATTTCATCTCAGTCGTGTATCATTTCCCTTCTTCCGTCTTGTTTTGGATAAGCTTTGTTCACAGTGAAAGATCGCAGCGTTCGTAGCAAGTCCATATTAAAAAAAAAAAAAAAAACGGAATAAGTTGACTGGTTGACCTTGTAAAAGTTTTTGAGTGAATGTGGATGTTTTTCGTTACTTTTTACAAAATACTTTGAGAGAAAAAAAAATTTTAACTTTTATTTAACGTGTGTAACTGAGTAAGAAGTGTTAGAAATTAAATCGAAAACGACAAAAACAAATGCCGGATTTTCTGTAGTAATTTTTACGTGTTGGTCATTTATTTTATAAATAAGCAAGTCTTTTTAAATTTGTTTGAAAATTTTCGGCACGTAATAAATGGAAGTAATCCTTCATATCTTATCTTTCCACTAACATCAGTAATAATTATGCTAGTCGTAGTGTCTGAATAAGCTGTATTTTTTGAAATACACGTGTACTTAAAAGAATTTGCACATGATGTCTCTTTTCTGAATACCTAATGGACAGCTTTTAATGAAATTTGATATAAATATACATTTCTAGCAGAGAGAATCAGATGTATCATTCAAAAATCATTTTGTATACGTAGAATCATCAATAAAACTGATAGTGCGGAGATGTCCAAAATTCACGTTATAATATAGAATTGAAAATGAGTCTAATATGGAGTATGAACCTCTCTCACAATCAGACTTTTCGCACAACGTGACAACATAATGGGCTGTCGAACCGATTCCTGCAGCTAGGGATCTTCTGGCATACTAGCTCCGTGATAGTTATCAGAGGGGGCGAGATGTAATTGCTCTCCCTTGAACGTCCCAGACATGCTCTATAAAGTTAGTCTGGAGATCTGGCTGGCCAATCCATGCAGCGAATATCCTCTCTTTCCAGGTAATCGTCGACCAGCTGATCCTTATGTGGGTCGAGCGTCGTCGTCCATTAACAGAAAATTCAGGTCCTACTGCGCCTCTGAAAAGTCCGGCTCCAAGAGCTTCTGACTCGTGCAACCATCCAACATAATGCCTACACAAACCATTACTCCCCCACCACCGTAATGATCCTTTTCCCTGATGAGGGAGAGATGGTGTCGTGTCCCAGTCTTTCTTCAGATACGAGAATCTTGTATCCAAGCTGAATCTCAACTCATTTGTAAAAGGCAAGGTGTTTCTCTGAAATCTGGTCCAAGGTGTATGTTGTCTGCCTCTTGCAAAACGTGCTCTCTTGTGTGTTACATTGAGCTGGAAGCTAACAACGGGTCTTCTGGCATACTAACCACTCCTATGAAGCTTCGGACAACTGTAAACCTTTAAACTCGAGTTCCAGACGTGGCATACAACTCGCGTCAGAGCTGCGAAGCTGTATCAGTCCTGTGGCATCGTACTGAAAGTGCGAAATAACGATCCTCATTGGTCATTGTGGGTCCAGGTCTTTTCGATCTAAATTCCTGAAAATTGTTTCCACATATTGCTGACGACATTGGTCGTTACATTGAGCTCTGCAGCTCCCTTCGCATGCAATTGATCTGGCTTTAGTCAGGAGACATTTTTCCATCTCATTCCGTCACCCATATGTTCGTGGCCATTCTCATTTTATCTGATACCTTATAGAAGTTACCCAATTCTCGCGAGAAGCATGGTGAATGTCGTGGAGAAGAATGAGCACAAATCGCCGACAAAACTTCGCGAGCTTATAACCCGTCCACAATTCACAGCTCTGTAGACACGTGCGTGTACGTATTCGTCTCTGAATATTTGCATAATTCTTTGGTGGCATAATTAGTATTTTTTGAGTGAATACTTTGTTAAAATTGACATAATTTTTGCAAAATTCTCTTAATTTTGCTTACGAGTGTAGCTTTATGTAATTTGTTAAAAAGTATTTTGTTCAATTGGTGCAAAATAGCGATTGTATACAAATTAAGAAATTAAATAATAGATTGCAAACCCCCCCTAAAAACACTATTAATCCTCTGAGGCGTAGTATTCTTCTCGTTTCCGAATAATGAATACTGTGTCAATTAGAATTCTTAATAAGTTTATGTAGAAACCGATCACTCGGAAAATTCTAACTTCTACGTATTTCACAAACCCTTTTTTGAGTTTCATTGATTTCTAAAGAATTTATAGATGTTTTATAAAATTTCTCAAAAGTACGATATCTGTGTTACCTTGATCTGAATTTAGTGTTATTTGAGTTTTAACATACGATAACAATGTAAGTTGAATTTCGACGGCCGATGACAGCTGCTGGGCGCCAGAATGTAAACATTTTGCCCATACGGATCAAGATTTCGAAAGTTACGAGCGCTTGTTTTCGTCTTTTAAGTTGTATATCATATTTTATTATCTTTTGAGTAAGATAAATATAATTTTGAGCACAAATTCGAGTTGTGTTGTAGGATATTTTGAAGAAGCATTTCTATGCAGTGCTGATACATTAACGAAAATCTGTACATTAATCTTTAATTTTTTTTTAAAAAAATGCCTCTTCAACAGAATAATATTCTTCGGAATTGGTGTTTCAGCGTTTAAGATAACGCATTCAAAAATACAATATTAATTTAATTACGATGCATTGATTTAAATTTTGTAAGTTTGTACAGAAATTGAGGCAGATTTATTATTATTATTAATTGAAACAGTCTGCCTGAAAATTATTTGATATCTCGTTAAATTTAATAATGTAATTTTTTTTTTTTTTTTTTTTTTTTTTTTTTAATTTTCATTTGAACATATAAGCCGAGAGGTAGCCGAACAATCTTGCTAAAGGTCCTGATTGGTAAAAATTTGCAAATTGCATTTTCTTATTTCACAGTTTCTTCCTACGTTAAAAATTAAATGAAACTCTTTCTGTAAATACACAAAGGATTTCTTTAATGATTCAATTCAATTTCAAAACTAAATAAACCGTATGTGGGTCGAGCATTTAAATATTAGATGCCACATTTGTTAAAACTTTATAACTACAGCTCTTACGTTTTTTTTTCTTGTTGAGCGGCGTTGTTTCTCTCGAGTCTTGATTTCGAGTCCTGGCAACTCTGAAGACGCGCCGTGTAGCGGGGCTAAAGAACGTTAAATCCGTCGAGGCTACAAGTCCTCACTTTCGCGTGATGTAAAAGTTTGGCGAGGGAAGTGCCAGTTAACTGGTGTTATCTTCATCAGTTGACAAAGGTTCAAGATTACGATGTCCGTCACCACTTGCCCTCACACTGCTTCTAAGAGCGATGTCAATAAAAACTGTCTATTGTTGGGATTATTGGTAAATAGTTATCTGTGTGTGTTAAAATAACGCAACAATAACAATATATGTACTTGATTATTATTTTTTTGATCTTGAGCTTGACTTCTAAAATTACAACTCTTCGCGGATTTCTTTTGTTTTTGTTATACGAAGATATAATCAGGTATCATTTTGAGCCCGATTTTTTCGTAATCGAATGTAAAAGCTCGTGTTCCTTCGAAGGTGAACGAGAAATGACGAGCGATTCTTGGAATAGCCAACGGCCTTGAGAACTGGTCTAAAGATAACGATCCCTCTCCATTTGTAAACAATGACAGATGGAATACGTTTTTTAAATTTTAATTTTCGTCGCTTTAAGCAAATTATCCTACCATCAATCCGCTTTCTTTTCTAGCAGTCCCTTGTACAATGACCCTGGACCTCGGGTGAGGAGAAATCACTTTCGTAAACACGCATTACTTTGAAACTGGAGATTGACCTTCCGAATAGTTGAATATTGAAGGCTGTTATTTAATCTAGCAAGATTTGAATATGAGGAATCTGATACATTTCTTTTAATAAAGAATTATTTACATTTATGTATGTGCATTAAGTTATATATATATATATATATAGTTTGGAAATCTGAAAATGCTTTCTTTTCTATTTTTATGAACTGGCAGGCCTATGGTCATGGTCAGCTTTGTTTCCGTCGCGCCGTGGGTTCGAGTCCCGATGTCACTAAAAATCCATCTTGTAGCGGGACTGATACTCTTTAAATCTGTCGAAGTTTTCCTTCCTTAAACTTTAATTTCTCCCGTTTCAATGTTGTGGAGAATGGGGCACCACCTGGGATGTCGTCCTCCTCACTTGATCAAAGCTCAAAATTATGAGATGCGTCGTCAATAACTCTCGTGTTGCTTTTTTCAGTGCTACGTTATTAAATAATCAGTTAAATTCACTATTTGTGCAAATATCCATTTGCCTGAAAATCTACGAATAGAGGAATCATATGGATCATTTATTTAAAGCATGATTTTCAGAATTTTGCTAGCACCATCCTCAGATACCATAAATTTCATTTTCTCTCTGTGTGTGTATGTGGAATGTGTGTGTGTTCGAGTTTCAACTTTGATAAAACTTTTTAGAACTCTACACGAATTACATGGCTATTAGAATTGAAATAACGTTTAATTTCTGTAAATGTCCTCTTAATGTTACATAACCTTGAATTTTGGTCACACATTTATTTAGTCGCTGCATTTGTTTGGCAGGAAGGAGGATTTTGGAAATCTATGGAACTGAAACGTTTTATTATACTTTGAATTATCTGGTTATTACTGATTTATCGCGATAACTATTCGAAAGCTTCGATTCAAATTTATTAAACGGTTTTTTTTTTATTATTATTATTTATTTATTTTGTTGTTGTTGTTGTTCTAAAATTGAATATCTGAACTGCTTATTCTATTCCTGTTGGGAGAAAATTCATTTTAATCTTAAAGCAATGGCCCCTGTTTTCGAAATAATTGGGTTATAAATCAATCTCCGAATCGCCTCTTCTTTATTTGTCGTGAAGAAAATATACTGATGTTCTAATGGCGATTCTTCTAGCTCTCTGAGAAAATCTGTCATCTGCAACAACTTCCTGGGAAATTTTAGTCGCGGTCTATCGAATGACAGCTTGACAACTTGTTCGGGAACTTGTCGCGGCGAAGGCCAAAGGACTTCTCATTATCCATGCTACACAAACTCGAGTGTTTTGTGTTTTTTCTGTGTTACCGGACAAATGAACACATGTGGTGACCAGACATGCACGTAGACGATATCCAACATAGTGCTAAAGGATAGTTTTGAAATGACGCAGTGCAGAAAATGAATCCAGATACGTATGTAGGTTTATGTGTGAAGAAAAGTTGCATGTTGTGTGTAGGCGCTAAGTATGTACTTGAAAGTTGAAGTGTAAAAATAGTCCTTAATTTTTGTTTGAAGGTTAAAAAAAGCTAAAGTGTCTGTTTAAAGAATAAAAGTATATATGGTTTGTTTGAATTAAAATAGACGCCAAATCTAAATTTAAATGTAAATATTGGCCTCGTATATCATTTGATACTTTAAATAGCTTCCAATTGTTTTAGAGTATTCACTGCTTCGTGATTTATATCACAGAGAAAGATGTCGTAAACGATGCCAGTACAGTCATTGGTGATTCCTTTTCTGTCACTGACATAATTTGAAGTATGAATAGTTCTCGTATAAATCTTTTGCTAATAAAGTATGTGTGTTTAATTTTTTGTGTAATGTGTATTTTAGGAAATTATAATTTAAGACTGGGCTACTGGACGGGTTTCAAATATTCTTATGGGTTTTTGTTATATGAAGGTTCATTTTTTCATACATTCGTGAAATTATTACGTTAGAAAGAACGAGCAATGATTACAATATTTTTCATTAACTTTTCTTTTGAAAGATACTTTTTTTTTCTTCTGAGAATATTCTCCTTTCTACGTTTGTTAGTTATCAAAATGCTTACAGTAAATTTTAACAATATTTGTTATGCTTTATATACATGATATCTGAAAAAAAATTAACCTTATTGATGACTTCAAAAGTTGTATTGCCTTAATAATGAAATAGAAGAACATTAAACAAACATTACTTATATAACTTACCAATATGCTTCATACTCCTATTTTATTCCGCCGGGCCGCATTATGTGTGTGTCGAATGAATTCGATTTTAATATCTCTTTTGAAATTAGGCTGTTTTAACTCCATTTCAGATTCCCACTCAAAAACTAATATTTTCATCTCTCGAGTATCGGGAAGCGACTCATCCTCCCGAACCTCATTAGAGAAATAAATATCATTCTACAATAAGTTAAAGAAAATTATATTTTATTGAATTAAATATATTTGCTCGAAATATAATCTAAAAATTTGTCTTGCAATTACAACACAATGCTGTTGCTAAATTATTAGCGATCAAAAGACACCGAGCAGTTAGTTTGGAACTATACGCTTCTGGGTCACATATATTTGGCTTGCAGCAGACAGGCTGCTGCTATTTCGCATGATTTGCGTGTCGCATTCCCTCCTCGCGTCTAGTAATGCACACTCGCGCGCTTCAGGAGACTTGCTGATTAGGGATACATTGCGTATCGCCCACACTCCCACAAGACTGCCAGCGCGCCTTATAAAATGAACCCAACTTTGTTGTAATTGCTTGAGCAGGACTATAGAAGAAAAATTATGACGGTAGTTGTGTGAATGCGCTGCGATATTCCCATAGTTACTCGTATAGGATATGATACGAACCACTCTTAGTGGAATGTTCTTTAGTACGTTTACGTACAATAAATTTATACATTTTTGTTTAGATGACCCAGATCCGCAGGTTGACATCTGGTGAGCAACTTGCGGGTTGGTCAGGCCTGGTCTGGACCTTTTTTAGGTACGGGCTTCATGACACCGAGGTACCGTAGTGATCTTTTTCTTTCCCTTGGGGTTAACTGTCTTTTTTAAATTCGAGTGACCCTCCCTAGCGATCCTTCGTTATCAACCAATTTTTATCTTTTTCTTTCAATATTTTCACACGTCTCGATCACAGCTTTACCTTGTTTGGCGCAACAGGGTCACATATGACTCTTTCACCATTAAAAAACACACTCAATAGTCTAGAAATGAAGCTATAAACTTATATATAATGGCGGGATAATCTAAGAATCTTGATTATGCAAAAAATCATTTTATGGAAAAGAGGAGCTACTTCACGATTAATCAAATTCATCTTTTTTTAAATATTAGTGTGTGTTATATATATATATATATATCCCTTTTGGATGTAGATACCTGGAAAATCAAGTGTTCTTGTCATCTGAATGAAATTCAAAACCAAAAAATCATTTACTAGTTGTTGATTATTTATGTGCTATTTTAAATAATAATAATAAAAAAATATTTAAGAAATGATGACTTTTGAGAAACATGAATCTGGCTGTGTATCGTGTGAAATTTTCATTAACGAATGTCACAGATATGACCCAAAACAAGTTCGTCAATGAAATATTTTTCTTCTCTCATTAGCCGATTTTTTTTAAAATATATATATATGATGTAATTGTTTTCATCAGGGCGAGATGTAGTTTCAATATCTTTGGATCGAATATGCATGATACAGCATGACGATATTTCTAAAAAGTACACTTCGGTTCGTTGAATATATTTTAAGACTTAAAATGTGCGACATTTTCATTCATTCACTGATTAATGGGGGGGGAGAGAGAGAGATGTTGTGATTTATCTTAAAATCAAACTTTGAGTTATACAATTTCACATTTAGTGACGCCACTGTTCCTTCCTCGTCTAGTTCCTGTTTATTTTCAGTTCTTATTGAGAGTAGGCCGCGTTTTAAAAAGGGGTAGAGAGGAATGGGTTGGCGGAAAGCGGGGAGGAAGGCGGAGGGAAATCGTCTGCTGCATTTGTGGGGGGAGAGTGAGCACACACTCTGTGTAATGCGGAAATGGAGCGCGGCGAATAAAGGTAGCTGATTCAGGTGGTTGTGTGTAGGATTAAGATTCCAATGCATTCTGTAACGAAGGGGAGGCTGAATTCACCAAACGATTACTGTTTCGGTGGACACCTTTGCATTTTTTTTTAATGTACCTTTTACTCAATTCTCCGAAGTTCTCTTCGTGGACAGGTCGTTCCGTGGCGCGACCTAGAAAATTGGAGAAAGTTTTCGTTCCCTCCCGTTCGTTCAGTATTTGACCCGAATAGTTTTGTTGAATTAAAGTTAGGGTTCGATTAACAGGTCTCTCAGTTGCTGTATATCCTAGTGGTACATTCCGGTTATGTTATTTCGGTGACCGTGTAAATCGTCATGGAGAAATTTAATTTTTTAAAAAAATATGGTGGGTGTGTTGGAAACTGATTTATATTTTTTTATTTTGTGAAATATATATATCAGATTTCGAACACATAATTTCTTGGGTGTCAAATTATTTTTATGTAGCTCGCTTTCTTAAGATTGATTTAGAATCGTTTTAACAAATTTATTGATTTTATAATTATTTTCAGCTGTAAAAATTAATTGTAATGGTATTAGAAATTTGAACGTTGAAGAATTATGTGATTTTCACTTAATTTACCGTATTTATCCACAATTTTAGTTTTTAACTCTCATGCTGGATTCTTTATTATACTTAAAATTGTGTGATAGTTGGCGCATTTCATGTTGTCATTGCCTAGCATATTCCCTTGTTCACATTTTGAAAGGCATCTGTCTCTTTGCCTTTGAGACTACCAAAGTTTTAAAGTGTTATTAATTTTAAGCATTGCAGGATCTTGCTACTCGAAATGCATTTGCCCAAAGAATCCTTTAAGCTTCATTTTCATAACTAGATTTATCACTTCTAACCGATTATTTTGTGTATTATAATACGGCATCATACTTAAACGAGCTTTGTTTTGAAATGTAAAATTGTACGCCTAATTCTTTTCTTATTCTAAAATACTGAGCATTTCGAAGGTTTTATTAGAAATGTGGAAAGTGTGTATTTATATGGAGAGAGGGAGAAAAGGCATAATTTTTATCAATTAAAATTACAGTAATTATCTTCATACAAACGTCCATAAATTAAGACGAAACTTCATTGAAGGTGATAATTAGAGAACATTTTTACTTCTCTAATGTGTGGAGAATTCTGAGAAAAAATGCTACTTTTTATTTTTTAAATGCTCTGTGAGGGGGGGGGGGAAGCTGAACATTAAAAATGGCCATCCTTTAATATATATCTTGGTATTACGGTAAACCCATAAGAGAAAAATAGTCAAAGATATATGTTCATCTTTTGAAAAGAAAGATTATTACATATAATGTGCAATTTATATAATTGTACAGAGGTTGTGTAAAAACTACTTTAAAAAATTAACGATTCGAAAAGAAGGGGGACACTTTTTTTATTGTTATTTTCTCTTCGTGAAAATCAAATTGAATTTCTTATTTTATAAACCAAAATTATTGGGATTTTATTATTAAATTACTGAACATCTCGTCAATATCTAATTTCCAAAATGACAGGACATTTTTTTTTAAGTAAAAAGTGCTTGATTTGACCTTTTTGCTTTCGTAACCAAACTAGTACAAGTTACTACGCGTTAGTCACCCGAATGAGTAAAGCATTCACCCAAATTAGTAGCTAGTGCTGGAGAATGAAGATGAGATAATTTATGGAATTGAATGCGTTGGCGTCTATATGTGTGCCCGGTCAATAGTGCGATTCGTAACGTTTTATTATGTGGATCGCCGGTAATATTCATTGCTGCATTGTAGCAGTAATAGATAAAAAGAACGGTTGATTGAGAGATATATAAAATAGAGCAACGGCTTAAAAAAGGAGGTATACTCATCGTTTTGATATTTTAAAATTGGTTTGTATTTTGTAATTGTTAAAATCCTCACTTATTTCCGATCGTGAATCCATCGTTTGATTTCATGTAAACATTTGAGTTGCGTTATGAATTATGAAAGAGTTCCGTCCGATTATCCAGAATAATGCTGCTAAGAATGAGTATCACGCTCGGAAGTAAGTGCATTGCCGTTTGAACCAGTGACAAATTGCCCTGGTAGTACTCGTACAATTTTGTTTGTTTTTTGGAGTTCTATTAGAAAAGAATTCACACGGTCTGGAAGTAACCATGTGTTATACAATATTTTTTTAAGAAAGTGGTACCAAATTTCGTACTTAAAAATTAGCTTTAGGAGTTTGTTAAAATATAGATCTTTTGAGAAATGGCATCTGTCTATAAAATTATTGTTAAAATATACATCTTTTGAGAAATGGCATCTGTCTATAAAATTATCGTGGGAAGGGAAAATTTTTCATTCAAGATAATTTATTCATTTTGCAATTCAGATTGCAAAACAGAAGGCGGTTATTCTTCATATCTGTCATATTTAAAAAGAATGCAGTTTATCAAATGATTCATTAAATATCTTTGTTACATAAAGAGAACCATGTACTAATTTCACAATTCAGTCTACTGATATTCATTTGGTAAATTGGTGTGCGGGCCAGAGTTGTATTATAGCAAGTTGTCGACACCTAATGCACTAATTGCACGTTACATAGATAATTTTTTTACTAGACTTGAAATCATTTCTGAACAAGAACTCAGTTTTTACAACTTTAAAACTTCCCCCCCCCCCTTTGGTCCCCATCAGAGGTGAATCTGAATCTTGCTTTCTAAGTTCGTATATTTTTATTCACGTCATTTTCCTTTCCTTGGAACTCCGTCTATCCTTTTACTTTTTCTCGGTTTTTTTTTTTTTTTTTTTTTAAGTACATCCCTCCTTCTGTGTAAATTACATGTAACAGAAGCTGAAATTTTTCTTACTCTCAGATACATTGCCCAAATTAGTTCTATTCGCCTTCGTTCTCAGTATTTTATTACATGTCCTGTTCTTGGAATTCATTGCTAGTTTCTTTTAGCTACTTATGTGTCTGGAGCTGCGAACCTTATTTCCTCATATTCCGCCTTGGTTGATTATAATGTTCAAACTCGTTCATGACCGTAATCGGAAAACGTTCTAGAGTTCGTGAGATCTCGGCTGTTTTTATTTCCTGTTAATAGTAAAGCATAAGCAAATTTTAACACTGAGGTAATGATGGTGCTTACTGAGAGATTTCTAAGAACTACCTGCAAAAAATGTTCTTTCTCTATATATAATATTTTCTTATTTAATTTATTGACGAATCAATGCGAAAACATCAGTTGTCATTTAATATTCAAGAGGGCTGCAACAGAAATGCTTGTTCTTAACTGTTAAACAAACAAACAATATTGAGCAAAATGTATCTGTCATCTGGATTTACACAATATCGTCAATTGACACGTAACATATCTCTCAATTCATCAACATATTCTCCTTCAAGAGTGATACATTCATTCAAACGCTCCTCTAACTTTTCGATGTCTTTATTGTAATACGATTTGTCTTTGCTCCGAACTGCACTCTGGTTTGTCGAAGAGTTGTTCCTTATGGTCCGGTGTGAGCAAACGCGGCACTCATTTTGAAAGTAACTTATGCATGCTCTAATTTTAGTGTAAAATTATAAACATACTTCCTTCCGATATCTTTGAGATGTCACTTTATCTCACGCAACTTCTTTTTACAGCCTTCCAAAATTATTATGTGAACTTTTTTTTATGATTTCTGGAACAACTGCCGATTTTTGTGCTACCCGATCGCGTTTGAATTCTGCATACCAGTCAGTAATAGTTGATTTCCCTAGTGCAGTCTCACTTTCTTCATAACGCTTATGAAGCCACTGTTTGGCTTAAACAGTATTTTTCCCCATCGCAAAATAATGTTTAATCAATATGCGAAACTTTTTTTTTTATGCATTGTTTTGAAAATTTCAAAACTGAGGTCATTGAAAAATACTGTAACCTGTTAACTAATTGTTAGAATCTCATGAAATTTTGACTTGTATTGTTTGAAGGTTAGTACTATCTAGAAATCATAAGGTTCTGTCAACAATGTTACTGTATATGTGTCAAACTGGGGACCTGATGAGTGATGTGTTACTTCAACAATCAGTGCGACTTCAACGTTAGTTGAGGAGGGACAATGAATCACTTAGACTTGGATTTACGATTCAATCATTGAAACATATGTTTTAAAAAAACAATCGGAATACTGTGCAAAAAGAGCAGTATAATTTTCAATGCAATAAAATATAGGTTTCTTAAATTTGAGCCACTTCAGTGGTAATTGAAGATCACACATTTTGCTATTTGTTTTATAACTAACCAGTTATAAGTTTTCAAAAAATAAATAAATAAATAATATATCTGATTGTAAGAAAAGGCATATAATTTTTTCAATCAATTCAAGATTTGTGATTACTTCTGAGCATTTAAAAAATCTTTTCTTTAAGCAAATACAACTATGTACATTAAATGTGATTGATATATAGATAAAATAGTGTACATACTATGTACACAGCAACTTTTTCATGATTATCCCCTACGTAACTTGAGCTTTTTAGATTCAGTGATATTTATAAGTTTTTTTTTTTTTTTTTTTTTTTTTTTTATAAATTACCTTATTTCGTAATAATTATTTCTTAATAACACCAAAATAGTTTGTTTTGCAGTTAGTTGGATCAGTGTATTTGATGTCTCTATAGCGTAACCCAACAGGCTATTCAACCTCGTCATTTTTTTTCCCCTATACTAACTTTTAATCATGATCATTCTTTTGTGATTCGTGAAGACTGAAGCTAATCTTTATCAATCAAATTATGACGATCTCTTGAATCTAATCCTTCCTTTTAACGATGTCATAACTGTTTAAATCCAAAGATCTGAATGACGTAAAAAGGCGACATCGGTACAACAGACCAACATAAACAGAAATTATTCTCCCTTTCATCTTGACAGCAGTTTGAATGTGAACTTCGGACATGACATTTTTTCCCCTTCAACCGGTGTAAAATAATATAGTTAGTTAATTACCACTTGATGTGGCACATTCATTTCGCCGCGCAGATTTCCTGAATGGGGTACGAATTGTATACAAAGTTCTTCAGGGTTGATTTGCCAATTGTGACAGTTCGGCAACCTCGTATCCGTTCCACATCGAATCGATTACTTGTCAAAAGAAGAAAAAAGCAAAACGGGTGAAGTCTCGTAAGCTAACCAGCATTCATGATTATTGCATATAACTTTTAATGTGATGAGAGTCACCTTGTATAAACGTTTGGAAATGGTTCAGATGCTCTGAAGTCGTAAAATAATTATTATATTACTTTAGAATCTCCAGATGATGATTTAGAATGAGAAGGGGGCATAAGTCAAAAAAAAAAATGTGTGTAATCGTTCATAGTTTTTAATCATTTTCACTGATTTTGATAGTTTTTTTTTTTTTTCAGTTTGTAATATAAAGATGTATTTCTTATAGCAATAAAAGCTGCTAATTTATTAATCTTTGTTATCGGTCATATTTAAGTGTACATGATAGGTAAATTTATTAAAGAGTAATTATAAAACTTTTCAATTTTGAAAACAGTTTCAAACTGTTCACTTATAGGTTTATTATATGTAACGTATGTGGGAATGCGATTATCTGAGCTTGAACAATTTCCAATAAACGCCATTAATCTGCTTTGCTGAATATGAACCTTTTCCAGTGCAATCAGTTGAGAAAATGTAAATAACGAATATTTCCATCGCATTCATATTAATTGTATAAAAATTCCTTTGCATTATTTGATAGTAAGCGGAAATAAGTTTGTCAACAATGGAAAAGAAATATTGAATACTTTTAAACTAGTTTCTAACTATCACTCTTTTAGTATTTTAAGTGCCCCTACAGAAGATGCGACTCGAGTCTTCAAATTATGAGTAATGCTACGTTTCGAGTTTTGTTTCTATTCGGTTCAGAAAGTTATTTCGTTAACGCCTTGAAAATTCATAATTTAATTTGAATTAGCACTTTTCGAATTATAATCTGGGGAGGAAATCTCAACCAATTTGAAAACAGTTTATGATAAAAGTTGTAATGCAAGGAAGAAAATTCTTTCCTCCTTGGTCGATTGAGATTGCAATATTTGTTTTGTAACTCTTGTTGGTATTTAGTTTGTGAACTTCGACTGAACCAGATTGCTGTTTCATCGCATTAAACAGTTTTATTTGAACAGGGAGGAAATTAAATTGAAAACCTGAGAGAAGGACTTAAACAGCAGTATTTGTTTCTTTTTATTTAGATTATAATTATTTGTACGTGTGTGTTCGTTTATCCAACTAGTTATATTTTCATTTCACTGGGGCGTTAACTAAACTTATCTCGTATGTATCCAATTAATAATGCAATCCTTTTTTTTTTTTTTTTTTTTGTATTTATTTTATTGCGGAAAGACATAAAACTAGTGCTTTTGAAGTCGTTTCCGATTATAGATATGGGTGGAACAAAACCAGATTTCCTTACCGATTTGTTTTACATAATTATGTATAATTTGGTTTAATCATGATTGTTAATCAAACTAAATTGTTAAAGCATATTTAAACTCCAGAGAAGAAAAAAGTTACATACAAACTTATTTTATGGGAAACATACCCACCAACTATTTTAAAATCGTTGCACCTTTTCATCTGTATGTGTTACAATCATGATTGATTTCTCTCAGTTTTAAAAATGGTATATTTATATAGTATGCAACGTATCATTCAATTTTTCCTCAGAGGTGGAGCATGATTCAACATAAAATTGGGTAAATCATATTCTAATTTATACTTTGGCTATTGCGTGGGAAAATGATATATCTTATACTGGTATCCTAATGTCACAGAACTTTTGATAAAGCAGATGTATCATTACCATCCCCTATATCATTTCAAATGTTTTAATCAGTATTATCGCACAGTTTGTTTACATCAACCCTTTCTTGAAGCTAATGCACGCAAAAATT
This sequence comes from Nephila pilipes, assembly GCA_019974015.1. Classification (NCBI taxonomy): domain Eukaryota; kingdom Metazoa; phylum Arthropoda; class Arachnida; order Araneae; family Nephilidae; genus Nephila; species Nephila pilipes. The sequence continues at coordinate 84,292 of BMAW01078484.1, read as the reverse complement.
ACATAATTGGCGAAGTTGATTGACTGGTCATCTACACTCTCATAAGTGGATTTTCTTATCATTTGATAACATCTCTTTGTCGTAGGTGATCCACCCATAGGTTCATATCGGCGCCAAGTCTAAAACAAGGGGCGTCCAATCAACAGGGGGAAGATATTTGTTTGTTACTTCAAGCACTTATATGTAAGAAATAGCTTTTGAAGAATTTTAAAAATTGGAATTTTTATCTGATTCTATTTAAAAAAAAATTAATGATGCGACTTCTTGTAACATTTCAAATAGAAAATCATTTCTTGTGATTATTTGAATAAACAATGCAATTTCAAAATGCGTCAGACATGCTGCGATGTAAAATTTTGAAGCACACGAGTAGATTTTAATCAATTCGCATATGATATTGAATGACTTTCATCTATTTTTAAATTCCATTGTTAGAACTCATATGCTCCTGTTTGAACAACAATCCTCCTTTATAAAAGTCAGGGTAATGTTGACTCCCCTCCCTCTAATTTAAAAATATCTTTGTAACAATCACAATTGTATTTTAAAACTTTAAATTATTAATATAGAAATGACTCTTTTAAAAAGTAGTCAAAACGAGCGATATATGAAATATTTTTTTATCTGTGTTCAACTTTGTTGAATTTTCTGGATTTATTAGTACTATATCTGTCACAGGCATTAATTTCAAACAAAAAAAAAATCCACTCTCTTATCAATACGTTAACGAATCGAAGTTAAAATATATGGGATAACTTCAATTATGGAATTTGTATGTACTAATTTTTCGATCATTTACATTTTTCTGATCGTTTTAATTTTGAAAGGTATTCTAATCGTGTGTCATTATGTGCAAAATTGAACATAATTTCCTTGCTTACACTAGTTTATCATAATTGTCTCTTAATTTTATTAAATTACTATAAATACTTACGTCTTCATTTTTCTTATAGCTATTTAAACATAGTGTACGGAATATGCATTTACCATCTGTCGGCAAATAAATGCTTGCTTGTCGGCAAATAAAATTTGAAAGCTTGATACTCTTCACAAAATAAAGGCGGATTAAACTTTTAGTTGCCGAATTGCATTTCAGACATGATGTACGATATGTCCTTCGCGGAAAAGGCATTATTTTAAAAATTATAAAATTCGCTTGTTTTGGTGATGCATGTGTTTGTTGTCTTTCCAACCGTATTTGACCTTACTTATGTTCAAAACTTCGTCCTTGAAGATCATCGTATACGTTTGCATTTCATTCAAATTTCAAAAACAGGATATGGTTTTGAGCCGTTGTTTCACGCCTAATGCCTTTTAAATGTGGTAAGTGTTTAGCTGCATGTAATAAATGATAGATTGACTTCCTAGTTTCCGCAAGTTGTGTGCGGCAGCATCCATTTTCCTAGTTCCGCACCAAGTGTGTTTTTGGTGGAAACGATGGCGTTTTTATCCAGAAGTGGCGAAAGTTACATTGTCTGCATCAATCCCTTCTCTCTCTCTCTCTCTCTTTATTTGTTTCCATTTTTCCCGTGGAATGCCATTTCCCTTTTTGTTTTAGTTTTTAACCCCGATAAGCAGTCATGCGTGTGGAACTCTGGCTAGACCATATCCATAGCTGCCACTCCAGACTGGGAAAGAGGGAGATTCACCTTTCAAGGCCATTCGCTGGAAAAATTGATTATTGTCTTTCGGCCGCTTCGCATAGGATCAATGGTGCAATCAGGATTTGGCTCCTAACTTAAAAGTCGGCCTACAATGGTCCTAAGTTGGTCATTCTGAGAAACATCGAAGTGGGTTACAGTGTTAACTGCAAGGTGCTCTTGAAGTGATGTGAGGCTTTGAACCAACGAGTTCATATCCCCTGTTTATGTTCTTAAAAAAATTTCTAATTTTTAGGCATTTGACCCTTGCTAAAAATTAAAAGATCCGTTTTCAATACTCTCTTGCTTATATCAAATGCGATGTTAAACAAATTAAATTTGCTTGGATTAAATTATCCCAATGCCCTGTCGTTGCTGTAGTTTTAAAGTTGCGCACAATGGTATAAGATGTTTTAAAATAGCCAACTTTTCAATATTTTTGTACTGTCGACAACATAGAAAATCCTTCCTTCAAGATTAATAGAGTCCATTGAACAGTGTTTTTTTCCCCCTGAGACACTCAATGAATATAATAAACTTAATTGAATTCCATTAAACTACTAATCTGCAAAAACATTCCCGTTTCAGCAAAAACATTCCCGTTTCAGAAATAGAGGGTCCCCCCCCCCCTTCCCATAATTTCTCAGTTTGAAATTTCTCTTTACAAATTTTTCTTTCAGTAGCTAAGCTAAACTTCCTTTTGCTTGATTTTTTTTATGAGTATTTTGTCTCGCAAAGTAATTTTTACACGATTTGCTGATGATTAAGTCATTGGACGAATTCCTTGTTATGATCCTGATAAGAGATGAGGAAGAAATGAATACAAAATAAAGACGAACTAGAGATGTCCGATAGGAGCGGCTGTTCCAATTTTTTTTAAGTCTCTCTTCGGCTCGTTTTGACACGTTGTAAACAAGATTTGTGCGTATCTTTGTTGCAATTGATAAGAAGGTGCCTTACAAGCACCCTTAATCTAAAGTGTTGATCACGATTTAGTTCTTGATGACGACCGAGATTTCTTTGTGGAAAAAAAGGTAGCACTTCCGCTGAAATGTTTTATGTCGAAAGGGGTAAAAAACTATAGGGGTAATTGTAATTTCATTTTTCGATTCTGTCATTAGAAGGAGCATAATTTTTTAAGACAATAGTTTTGTGTTATGAAAACTGTAACTGGCATCACTCATAAAATATGAATCAAGTAGGTCAATTTCTTTTAAAACATGTTTATCTTACTTTTAAGCCAGTTAACGCATTTTATGTGTATCTTACTTGACACTTTTATTTTAATGACCTCCTTTTCATGATTTTCAACGATAAATTCAATTTAATGAATGCCAATCACATTTTAAATTACTCATGATTGTTTAAATGCTCATCTTGTTCCTTTTAAATTTCAGTACTCCTGTGGGAGAAACTCGTTATACTGTAATCAACATGTTTGTTTAAAAAAACATAACTCGGGAATGTAAACATTCTCTTTTTTTTTCAATTGTTATTCTAAGACTGCTTATGATTAAGGGTATTTGCCTTTTAAATTATAATTTAAAATCTGGGCTGCTTTATGTTAACGATTTGTTTTGAAAAACTGAAAACCATTAATTGCATGTGATTTTTTTTTTAAAAAAAATCTATTGAAAAGAAAATTATTTTAAATCTAACAGTTATCAAAATAGACTTTTTATTTTAACGAATACCGATCCAAATTGTAGACTTCGTATTTGACTAAACGTATAGGTTCTTGAGAGGTTCAATAAAAATGTCACAAATACTATGTGATATTGGTTGATTCAAGAAGAAACGTTAAACAAAGGTTGAAATAAATTATACGCGATGTCCAGGATTTTCTTGGTGAATTTGATCTAGAGGAAATGAAAAAGGTTTCATTTATTCTCTAAAAAATAAGTCGTGGTCGGGCGCGGCACAATAAAACTTGCGATTTCAACCATTGTTAAAGGCACCACGCCCCTCAGCCATGGGCTCCGTGAACAAGGCGAGCAAGTATGATCGCTTTCAAAACAGAAGCAACCTTAACTAAGAACCTTCATCTTTTTATTTTGTTTACTTTAATTTTTGTTGCATTTATTTACCTTTGCAGCAACAACTAAAGAGAATAGTGAGGGGGGAAGTAGGAAGTGATTCTTTGACCAGATTTTATTGTTAACGGTCGCAATGAATTTGGTTAGCCGTTTCAAACACATCCCCCCCCCCCCCCCCATTTGTATATGTATTGTTGAATTTCTGGAGAAAAATGATCCTGCTTCAATTCATGGCAAAATATGTGTGTTTTCCTCATTCTGGAATCATCTAAAGGATTCTATATATTTTAATTATTTAGACAGAGAGACATTTTATTTACCAATGATGAGCAGCTATATGCTGACGATGGAAAAAAAAGTACTGTCGTTTTATTGCCTATAGATTTTCCAATAAAAATATTCATTAGGTCAAAAAAGTGCGATTACTCAATGAAAAGTAAATGTTGTAAATAAAGGTTTTTGAACATTATTAGGGTTGTACATTGATGTATGCTATGTTTGAATGGAATTTGGCAAATAAAATGTAATCTACGAAAAATAAACTAGACAAGTGCTTATTTAAAAAGGTGAGGAGTGGTGGTATTTTTTCATGCTCACCACACACAATAAAATTGCGTAATGCAGCGCTTCTTTCTTGAGTATTTTCTAATTTTCAACTAAGCTCTTACATTGGGAATATAGCACATTACTGGATGTTGATAAAAAAATGAATTTTCGAAAAGATTATCTTTATTAATTAGAGAAATATCAAGATTTACCACCTAAAATGTATCCCACCTCTTCATGCCTTAAAGTTTCACAGCGTTGATCAAGTGTTTCAGTTTCTTGCGCCAAACTGCTTCAGATTGAAATTGAGTCATGTGTCATAGTCTATAGTCTTGCGTCACCTCTACGCCTGATTGAGTCTAGAGCATGGCTACAGTGATAGCTGTACCTTTCCTCCGACTACCTCGGCTTAGTTTTTTTTTTTTTTTTTTAAATCGTTTGACATGGAAACTTAGCTCTGGGTAAACTTGCATTTTTCTTTGCTGCATGCACAGCCTTCCGCCCAAATGATCCTTCTTTTGAAGTGAAATGAAGTCCCATGACAAACGAGGCGTTTAATTAATTTTCGGTTGACTACCCCTCCGCCATGTAACACTTTTCCTGGAAGCAGCCTCACTTTCTGTGGAAGCTTCTCGCCATTTTATGTTTCTGGACCACTAGACATTTGTGTTTGTAACGGCATATGAATGTGATGGTTGCATATCTGTAGCTATAGTTTGATTGTTCAAACACATGATTGTAATTGATGTTCTCAGCAAAGATTCCATTCTGCAAGTCTGATTCCATGTTTAAATCTCAGTTAACTAGTTTTGATATATTTTTTAAACGAAAGTTTTTTAGCTGAAGTTAAACAAAAAAAAAATGTTGCTTTGGTTCAAATGACTGTAAAAAAAATATTAAATGACCCACTTGTGTCACTACTATGTAAATTTACATTGAATTCTCCATAATTGAAACTAATGGTCGCTTAAGCTTTTTCAAATGTATATGTTCCAAAGTAAAATTGGGTTGCATTCTATTTACGGGCAATCATATGTTTAATCGTGTAAAATTTTAATTCTTTCAAAGACTCATTTTTAGATTTTAAATGGAGAGAACTCAAAAGGGTTTTGAGAAATAGGGACATTTCCTCTTTTACATCCTGATTTTGTCTAAGAAAGCTTAAAAAACTTTCGAAGGACCTTTTCGTTTAATAAAATTTGGAGATATATTTTTTTGGAAGAATTCATTAACGAATAGTTTTTACTTTTTTAAGTAAATTTGGTGAAATATATTTTGGAGAGGACCCCGAGAATTTTTCAATGACGGCCTTCGAAAGGTCAATAAACGCTGGGCGAAATGAATAACTCTTGCTGACTGTGTAGAGAAGTCTTAAAAATAATTTTAAAAATTTAATTTTTATCTCGATTATTTTTCAGTTACAATTAAAACTCTGCGATACTGCGGGTTTCTTCAATCTGTGACCTCCAGAAATCAAACAAATCAACTACATAAAGATCCATTAATATGCAGAATAAATTTTGTCCTGATATCTCAATAATATATAGTGAAATTCAGATATAATTGAAGCAGTAAGAATATAGTCATTCTGAATTTACAATCTCTTTCATGAAATAATATCATCTAAATAATTTTTCCACATTTTAAAATAGTTCTATTATATTATTTCTTTGCAAAACTTTTTCTATTTCGACGGAGATCCATAAGTAATGGGAAGGAATTGTTAAAAGTAGTCCAAAATGGCGAGGTAATGTAGTCAAAAGGTAAGTGGACCCGGCTCAGGATCTGTCATTCCCAAGAATTCTCTCTTTGTCCTTTCCATCATTCCCTTCTCTGTGTGTCGCTGCGTATTCAGCGTTTTGAAGGAACACAATAAGAGTGCCACACACACATTCTTGGTGGGCCCGCAGACACACTTTTTCTTTTTCCTGACTAAGCCGCGCGTCCTTGGGGGCCCGTTCACCCTTCTCGTTGTTAGAGACGTGTTTTTAGAACTCGTTGAAAGTTAGCAGCACCTTTTATTAGTTAGTTTTTTTAACGTGTGGCTGTATACTTTTAATATTGAAGTATAAGGATGTTAAGAAAGAGGCATATGTGCCCAAAGGATTTAAGAAAACTTGTAACTTTCTTGTTTAGTGCGGCGGCGTGCATCTGTTTCATATTTAAATATGTAAATGTATTTGTAACCTTAAATGGTTGTAGGTCGAATTGTTTTCATCCTCTCTTACCCTTCTACATTTCATTTAAAATGAGTTATATTGCAAAATATCCTTTTTAATGTCAATGAAATATACTGCTTAAAAAAACTGTAAATTGGAATTGCATTATAGTGCTTCTCTCATGGCAATGCTTCGTTATCTACTTCCATAGTGCACATGTATCCTAAGCGTTTTATATACTGCCTCTCCCTTTTACCAGATTCTTCTCAATGTTGTCTTACGGTTGGTAGTAAATTTACAAATGAAGAGTCATCGAATTTTATATCATGTCAGATCATTGCCCATTGGAATGAAATTTAATATCATTCCCCTAATAATCAAATCGCTGTTCCCCAAATTGAATTTTTCTACTTTTAAAGGGTTGTCAGGAGCCTTAAAACTTTCAAAAAAAAAAAAACGATTTTTCCCCCTTGTAAATTGGATTATTCTTATCATTTGCATAGATATATAGCCATTCAAAGTAAAGTAATTTTGAATAGCTAAGGGTAGTCACGGGGTCAAAAGTGTAGATTACTTTTAGATTTGTAGATCGATTGTCACTTATAGCTGTAGACTGTTAAAATTAAGATTTTTTTTTTAATAATTAGAAAGGTTTTCTTATACTAGTAACTAAAATAAGTTTGAAATTATTCAAACTTTTAGCTTTACAATATTTTTTTCGAATCCCCCCCCCCATGCATTTTAGACAACATATATAAAGTAAAATGAGTTATATATATATGATGATAGTTATGTATCTTTAAAAAGTTATTTTGTGTAACTTAATCCTAAATTTAAGTCAATAATAATGTTACATTTTGAATGTATGCGTATATATCATAACTCTAAAAATGTCAAAACAACTTGAACATGCTTTGTTTTTGACATTTGTGGCCTACAAAGTGGATTAAAACAAGTTAATAATACATATAAAAATCTGTATTTGTAAAATAATGACTTTATTATTATTATATAAGAAGCTTTTTATGTCGGCTATTATAGTGGGTATGAAATTATTCAAATTTCCAATTTTATAAGTTATTTTTCTCAAAACGTGCTTTTTCCAAATTTCACGTAAAACGTATTAAATACTAATCATTAGAAATGGATGAAAATTTGTACATATCTTCTAATTATCGTTCTCTAGAACCTAAACCTATTTAAAGTAATGGGATGGGAAAATATTTCTTAATTTTCAGAAATTTACGATTTTTAGATTTTAACCCTTAACTTTTTTTTTTTTTTAAGTATTTTGAAAATAAAATAGATCCAGCAACTGAAAGCAAATGTTACGTTTAATTTGAGACTATTTTGGTGGTAATCGCTTAATATTTGAACTGTTCGTTTAACGTGAAGTGCAACTCGCATTTCTCGAAAGGAAAATTCAAGTCTTCAAAATACACTCAATAACTTTTTTTTTAAAAAAAAAATAATAAATTTTTATATTTAGCGAACAAACTACATATATAAAACCATTTCAAAATCACAAAAAAAATTCATCTATTTGAGTTGATTTTTATGCATAATACAGAAGTTTGGGGGGGGGACGTATTTTAGACATATTTTTTGAAAATTGTGGGTCCTGACACCCCTTAATATGCTCAAAATATTTCTGACATGTTTATATATATATATACTGAGAGAAAGACACACACTTCTGTTATCGAAATAAAAAATATTGTTAAGCTCAGCCTCTGACACCTGTGTGGAACTTTGGTGCTACTACTGTAACATCTTGCGATTGTGTTTACTGCTACAAGTGCGAATGCAACTGTGTCATTTTTAAATGCGCAGTTGCATCGGTATGAACAGAACCTACAGAAATAGATAACGCTGTGTCATTGAAAGCAGATTATTTCTTTCGTTCGAATCTGTAGAAATTGTTCAGGTGAGCGATTCGGTAGCAGCTGAGTCAACGTCACTCGGGCACATTTATCTTGTGTTTAGTACATAGCCATCTGTTGCGTTATCGAACGCAAAAGTACAGCCACTCCTGAATATAGTATTATTTGACCACCAATAGACGTTCAAGTGCTGCTTCCGAGAATATGCAGTTGCAAATTATTTTATTCAAGCCTGTCTTTGTTTTTTGTTCAACAGAATAGATATTTTGAACATCTTTCTCTTGTAGAAATTCTTGTAAAGAATGAAAATATATATTCGTGTGGTTTAAAACACGCACATATACTTTTTTTTTTTTTCCATTCTACTTCTGAAAATTTTAAAAACATTAAAAGAATATGTGTGTTTTACTTATACAAATTATGAACCGTGTTATAAACAGAAGAAAACGAGGGAGTTTTTAATCAAAACATTATTAATATATTAAAGCATGCTTTTTGTAGCCTGAATATACCAAATATCGTGTATTTTTTTAAAGTCATACTAACTGTTGAAATTTCTTCTCGGGGTATTTTTACTTAAATACTTTAAAATGGATTTGTAAGAATATAAAATTTTAACTTTAATTTTGTGTGTAACAGTTATGTAATCTGCCAATTCATGAGAAAAATTAAATTCCTTCTTTTTTTAAAAAAAAAAAAAAAAAAAAATACGTGTTGTAGAATAATTCTGTTTGATTGCCGATTTTTAAATTACATTAACATGAGAAAAATTCGCAGTTTTACAGTTTTATCTCGTCTTCATTTAAAAATCATGTGTAAATGGCTTGTGTTACTGCCATGAGTTGATGAAATTATAGTAATAATGTAAAAAATGGGAATAATGCACAAAGCGTGGGTTCGATATGTGGATACAATTAGAAAAATGTATCGCGTTCACAATTGTAACAGTATAATGGGATTGTGCTGCAATGATTTCAAATTTTATCTTCTCTTGTCCAAAATACTTCGAATTCAAAACTACTGGTTTGAGAAAGTTTACTTTGCAACCGGCCAGGTGAACTATAATCTCTTCTCGTAGGTACCTGCCCGATTACCTGAGTGTGTTGGCGTTTTACATAAATGCACACAGATATCTCGTCACTTTTGAATATTTTCATCGGAACCGAGATTGCCAATTGCTCAAAATATTTGATGGTCCGGAAATAAATCTTATGTGATCAAAATCAAAAATAGTCGTCAGAGCATAATGTAAATACCAACATCCAAATCAATTTACAAAAGGGTTACTGATAATTCTGGCGAAGCGTTATTAACTTTTGATACATTTTGATCGACATCGCTCGAGAAATTGTTTTGTTTGCCTTGTTCTACCAGGCAAATATTGAAATTTTTTCATGATTTGTTCCCCTCCCCCCCCCCTTTTAATTTTCTGCCACAACGCGCACACAAAAAAATATTCTCGACAATATCGCTTAATGCATTAGTTTTGTCCGCCAATTTTCTTCTTAAATTGACTATTCATATTATTCTTCCCACTTGCATATTATCTTCAAAACAAATGGACTTCTAGGGAGATAATTTTACAAAATGGATCGTTCTTTTGAAACCTGTAATCAAAGATAGATGTCGATGGATTTAAATGAAAAGGGTCATTTTTATGTAATTGTAATTATTGGAAGTAAAAACTAAAATGAGTATTCGAGAATGTCTCGATGAAAAACCCGACTTAAGAGCTATTGCACTTTTTTAAGCGATTCAAATTATATTAGTTAAATGGCTGAAAATGCTTAATGATAGTGAAAAGGATGCGATATCTCGAATGGTAGATTGAATTCAACTTTTTGACTCCAAATAAGGTGGTTGTGTGACTTGAATAACCGGCTGATGTCAGTGACGTTTAAAAAATCTGCAAAAGAAATATTTTCTATTGCCTTTGGTGTACCCTAAAATTCTTTTGTTTCCACAGGAAGAATATAGCTGGTGATCGAACGAGTTTTCGACCGATAGTGTTTTAGTGGAATTATTTCATTTTTTAAACAAAGAACAATGATCGCTTGAGGTATTGCCAAACATAATTAGCGGTTTTGTGTATTCTGCATTTTTAATTATATTAAGTTCTTTAATTCTATTGTTCAGATTCAAGTTCCTGCCGAAAAAAGAAAAAGGAACAAATTTCATCTGTGGGAAACAGAATTATGTTCGTTTTCAGAATTTTCGCATTTACTAACGCACAATTGCTATACTCAAAATATGTTGGAAATTATTGTGTACCTTCCCCCCCCCCCGGGGGGTTATTGAATATTTCCTTCTGAATTGAGCTCTAACCATTAACCTGAAGTCTGAACACGACTTGCATCAAAATGAAATCCTTATGCTCTGGCTTTATCGTTTGCAGCATTACTCGAAGTTGCTGTGCTTGATGAAGATTGGGTTTGAAATCACGCTATCCACATTTGGCGTATCTCTGGTTAAATTTTGTTAGCAGAACAATTTTGAAAGTCATTCTTGTTATCTTATTTTGTACTAGTTATGATCTAATGATCCGTTGTGTGAAAAATAATAATCGATGTGCTGTGTTATAATATTCTAAATTACTAAATTGCGTAAAAAGAGAAATGATTTCTTTTTATTTTTTTCTTAGTTTTGCGTGAACTAAACTTTTTCCATTCGGTCCTTAATTATAGTTGGAAAACGTATCTTTTCCTAGGGAAAAATTACAGAATTCACGAACATAACACATTGATATTGCACAACTCAATCTAACGTTTTTATATTCGCCGTTATGGTATAAATATCGTACTTCAATAACTGTTTTATGTTTAAATTACTTCCATATTAATTTACTTTCTCTATCCGTTTTTGTACCGTGGAGCTCAAGTATTTTTTGGATTCATTTATTAGAAAAATTATCTAGATTCTGATATCGCTACTGAAAGATATTTTCTTACCTAACTGAAAAATAAGATCGACGAACTTCACAACAAAATTGAGATGGTTTTAAATTTGAATAAAGCTTTTTTTAAGTAATAAATAATGCGCGCCTTGTGTTTTGTTTTCTAGGATTCTATGACTTGGTATCAAAAGTAGTTTACTGAATAATAGAAATAGTTGGCGAATGTCAAAACCATTTCATTTGAGTTTTTCTCCTACACTGACAGGCAGCGGACTTTGGCCCCCCCCCC
>BMAW01078484.1:22526-72446 GCA_019974015.1 Nephila pilipes | reverse complement strand
TATTGAATATTTCCTTCTGAATTGATCTCTAACCATTAACCTGAAGTCTGAACACGACTTGCATCAAAATGAAATCCTTATGCTCTGGCTTTATCGTTTGCAGCATTACTCGAAGTTGCTGTGCTTGATGAAGATTGGGTTTGAAATCACGCTATCCACATTTGGCGTATCTCTGGTTAAATTTTGTTAGCAGAACAATTTTGAAAGTCATTCTTGTTATCTTATTTTGTACTAGTTATGATCTAATGATCCGTTGTGTGAAAAATAATAATCGATGTGCTGTGTTATAATATTCTAAATTACTAAATTGTGTAAAAAGAGAAATGATTTCTTTTTATTTTTTTCTTAGTTTTGCGTGAACTAAACTTTTTCCATTCGGTCCTTAATTATAGTTGGAAAACGTATCTTTTGCTAGGGAAAAATTACAGAATTCACGAACATAACACATTGATATTGCACAACTCAATCTAACGTTTTTATATTCGCCGTTATGGTATAAATATCGTACTTCAATAACTGTTTTATGTTTAAATTACTTCCATATTAATTTACTTTCTCGATCCGTTTTTGTACCGTGGAGCTCAAGTATTTTTTGGATTCATTTATTAGAAAAATTATCTAGATTCTGATATCGCTACTGAAAGATATTTTCTTACCTAACTGAAAAATAAGATCGACGAACTTCACAACAAAATTGAGATGGTTTTAAATTTGAATAAAGCTTTTTTTAAGTAATAAATAATGCGCGCCTTGTGTTTTGTTTTCTAGGATTCTATGACTTGGTATCAAAAGTAGTTTACTGAATAATAGAAATAGTTGGCGAATGTCAAAACCATTTCATTTGAGTTTTTCTCCTACACTGACAGGCAGCGGACTTTCACCCCCCCCCCCTTCTTTCTCCAAACCGCTCGTCTCATAAATTCTAAGCTGTTGCCTTTCCCTCTATTTCCAAATAAAGTTTTTTAATATCTTAAACGATTTACCACATGTCACAAACACCGTTAATCTCTTATACTCGGTTTTGCTCCCCATTGTATTATGTATTTACCCTTTTTTTTATTATTACTTAACTATACAAGTAGTTTATATGGACATGAAAGGTTTCAAAGTGATAGAATAGTTAACCTCATTGTTTAACGAATATCAGTTAGTCTTTGATTTAAAAATATAAGTATTTCATTGTTTGACATGTGTAGCATTATCTCCTATTGTGTTTTCATAGTTCCCAATATCATGCTTTAACAGAAGAATTCCTTTTACGTTTTTTCACGCACGGTCCATTTATATTATATTTTATATTGATTGATGGTTTTCTTCTCTAGTAATGATTTAACTAGCATATTATTCACGGAACAATAAGTTAACACACTTCGCGATGAAAAAAACCAAGATATGATGAATCTGAATAGTTTAGTGGAAATAAGCTACTTTTACAGTGGACCTTAATCTGTAGCTGTAATTTCTGATGGGCACTTTAAAATAAAGATAACTTTTTTTTTTACAGACGTCGGACACGTGTTGTTTTTGCTTGTTAAGAACTGTTGTTACCTTGGAGACCAGAACAGAATAGATAGGTTATCCTTTGCTCTAAGTAAATCAAGTTCAATGTCCGTCCTTGGGGGGCCCCGCCGCGCGCCACATACGCACAAAGCAGCAAAAAAAAAATTCAGTTTGTTTATTGGATTGTCAAGCAGTATTCAATTGTTTGTTTAATAGATTTAGATCTTCTTTTGATATAGTTTACATTCTTCAATCTATTATTGATTCTGACATTAAATCGTTTTGCAACCTTGGTTGGTCCAAATCATCAAATTTTGCCGAGTGGCCAGCTTAATGTAGAAAGCATTTTACCTATTTATGATCTTCAAAAGGAAAATGACATGTTTGTGCTAGAATTTCGTTTTTTGGTACTTTCTGAAGTAGAAATTCTTCACAGGAATTTTTTTCCGGTGAGATTACCTATCAACAGGGCTTAATTTCTAGAACACAGTTTTGAAAAAACTGTGGATTATAATAAGAAACAAGTTTGAAAGCAATATTTAAGAGAAATTGGCAGCAGGTTGAGGAGCTTAATTGTTAATTTTGTTTTGTTTTTTAATCTATTGATTAATTTCTATATCTGATATATAATATCAATAAAACTAACTATAAAACGAGTTTTGGATTGTTTTGATACCTATTATAGAAATCAATTCCCAATTGTAAAATTAACTGCCTTTTATGTTAAATCTGATCGCAATAAAGAGAAATATTTCACTTGAAGTGTATTTCAATGAATTGAATTATACATGAATTGAATTTCTATATTATTATACTGAAATGTTTTTGTATAAATGAGAGTGAATGCAGTCACACAGTTAATCTAGTGTTTCATATGCAGGATTAAAACTTTTTTTCACGTTTGTTGAATATCTTGAACTGAATATATAAAGAGCGAAAAGTAAATTTCTTCCCTAATAAAATATGTTTGGGGAACAACTTTTTATTTACACTTATGCTTTGAACGATATTTATATATGCATTTGGATAACGCTCAAGTATTCACCCCCCTTCCTTACTAGCATTACCTTCTTTAAATGAGTACAGAAATCATACCTCAAAGTATCCTAGTTATCTTTTTCTTTCCCATGAAGTTTACTTGGGGTTATGCGCCCCCTGGATACCCAAGCAATCCTTCTATTCTCTATTTTCTATCATTCTTGTTAACCATTTTTTTTTTTTTTTTTTTTTTTTTTTTTTTTTTTATCTTCCATTTCGTGCACTTGTCGTGTTTCAAACAAATGTTTGGCGCAGCTTAGCCGGATTCGGCGTAGCTTAGCTTTTACGTCATTTAACCATTCTGTCACTCACTAGCAACGCCCAGGTATCCTAGCCAAGATTAACCTCTATATGTTTATTTCAAAAGTGTGTAAAATCATTTTGGAATTAGGCCGTTGAAAAGTTCATTATATTGAATAAAGTGGGCGTGTTTTTAATTTCTTTTTTATTTCTCACTCGATTTTTGCGAAACGATTAATTGAATCCAAATTTATAATGGTAATGAAGATTGGATGAAGGAATTCGATTAGAAATCACCCCCTCTTCCTTTTTGGATCTCTCTTTTCAGAATTGCTCTTATTTATGAATGCTGTTCAACTCTATAATGTTTTATGTTATGACTTTAAAACACAGTCAAAACTATGTTTTATTAATTTGATCAGTCTGTGGATACACCTTGAACTTCCACTCATTGTATGAAATAAGACTGACCTTTATCTGAAAACTAATAGTTGATAGTTTATCTTAGTTGAATAAAATAGAATTCACTTAGTGTAAGGATTTATCTAAACCGCCTGTAAGATTTGTTTTGCGTTCAGTGATATAAATGGTTTACATGCTAGAGGTAGAAGCGAGCATGTCTATTGCAAGAAAACATTTGGATTGTTATACTGTAATACACATTTCTTTGGAAATATAACGATTCTAGAGTCAACATTCATTTAAGTGTAAATTAAAAATATATATATAACCATGTGTTGTTTTTATAGAAATACATTCACGATTTCATATACGTTTCAAGTGCTACAAATTTTAACGTTTCGCAAAGTTATTGATTCAGCCTCTTTATGTTATTGGTTCAAGAATAAAATTATGAATCGCGAGCTGCAAACACTGTGAAAAGTACTGCTCGAAATATGTAGTCAGTCTATGCAGGTGATATCTTGATTTCAATTATAAAAAATTGTTCAAAATATAAGAACAAATATTGTTTATTCCTCCTTTCCCAAAATTTGTTTTTAAGTAAAGCTATTCTTTCCTTCGGTGTTTGTTTTTATTATGTATCCTGTTCGCTAAAAACATCACCCCCCTCGAATAATTTAGTTATTGATGTGACAATTACAAAAATATTTACCATTATGTATTTTAGAAGAAAAAGCATTATAAATCCGTAATTTTTATGCAAACTTCAGCTTTTTGTGGAAGATTGAAAATGTCGTGTCTTCTCTTTTGAATATTCATAACCATGATGATTGCATCAGTAAGACATCTCAAATGTTTCATTCCAGTTACGTTTTTCTTGGTATACAACTGCTACTCTGTAATTCTTAGTATCGTTTGCTAATTCGATCAATGAAATATTTCACGTTCTGTTAATTTTTATCACCTGCCATTTTCGATGAAGAAAAAAATATTTGGAAAGTAGTCGATCGCCTAGGGCCATACTTTAGTGCCTCTCTCCAAAGTTCGCAACTGTCAAGTTGGAATGCTTTGAGATTTTTTTTTCTTTCTCTCCTTGAGTGTGCCTTTAGCCGAAAAGGTAGGTTTTTGCGGGATTTTTCAAACGATTTCTAGGGCAATAACCGAATTTGAACTGGAGAAGATATCAGAGGAATAGAGCTGTGCGTAGCTTCAGGAAATTTTGGGTCCGTTTGAGCTGTTTTCTTTTTTTTTCTTCCCCCTTCTGTGTCGCTGAGCCTGTTCTCGTTTCCTGTGCCGAACTATTTTTACAAAAATAATTCGCTTCTTGTATTTATTAAAAGCTCTTAATGTGTTTTTCCTTGTTAGGTGCACCGTTCGTTTCTTTTTTTTTTTTTTTTTTTTTTTTTTTTTTTTTTGTATATGTCACTTTATTACTTTCCCAGTCTGTCGTTTACCGATTCGGTAATAATGCGGTTTCTTTTTAAAACAGTGTTTCTGTTTCGCGCAAAACCTGCAGATGATTTTTTTTTTAAATTGACATTAAGTTTTAATATTCATTTTGGGATTTTATTATTTACTAATTACGCAAAAAAAAAAGCAAATTTTTATTTAGTCTAGGTGGAACATCTGTTAATTATTTCCAAAGGCCAGTGCAGTAAAATCTTTAATTCCTAAGTAATTCTTTTTGAACCCGTCCTATTGAAAGGATGTATTATTTATGAAATATGTTACAGTAAATGTAAAAGGATATTTTTTTCCATGAAGAGTGAATTTAAATTTTGAGAACTAATGTTTATAAATCAAAGTGCTCAACTAAGAAGAGAAAGATGTAGCGAGAATAGGAATGTTTTCCTCATTTCTTGTATGTATTATTGACTTGCACACACACCCTTCCCCCAACCTCTTATTCTGTATTTAAAAATGGAGTATAAAATTTAAATCACATTATTATAACAACATATAAGTATTGTTATGCATTTTGGTTTATTCTATTTCTGTCCCATGAAATGTCACATGTTTCTATATTTATATAAATTTTCTATTCCTGTTTATGTTTCAGACGATGGAAAAATACTTTGTTTAAAAGCTCTGCCCAAATTAATCCATTAAAATAAATTATTTATACAAAAATTTCTGTCTGCATGTATGAATCTTGCACATTTCTTTGTAAAAAAAAATGAGAATATTCTGCTATATTGACCCTAGCAATAAATATAAGAGATACAAGTATGTAATAACAGGTAGCATAGTTCAAAAAAAAAAATATTTGATCAATAATAAGGTTTATAAAAGAAGCTTAATATGTAAATGAGTGTTTTTAGTAAATTTTGCAATATTGCTGTTAGACATTAAGTTAATTACTATGTATAAGTTTTGCACGGTAGTGTATTTATGTGTGTGTTTGTATGTGTGTGTTTATATGCGTGTGTTATTTATATACACACACTACCGTGCAAAACTTAAGCAACAAATTCATTTTTCAACATATAACCACGAAGTAGTTGAAAAGTGCTTTTTGCGACCAGTACAGTGAAAAGGCGACTCAGTAGAATGGTGATGCATATGCAGATATTTGCATTAATGACATCGGAGGGGACATCGTGGCTTGCAAATACATTGACGCTAGGCACTCAGTGCCAGGGCAACTTAAGAAGGATGAAGGACGCATTTCTGGACATACCCTGCCAGTGAAAGTGAAATCGTACGTTCATTACGACTACAAGAAACTTTACACGTGGTAGAATGATCGGCAAGCTTGAAGAGGTGGTGGTTTGACGAGTATTGTACAAAAGAGGTTGGAATTGACAAAAGTGTAGTTTTAAGAGCTTGGAAAACTCTCCAAATGACAGTTGTAAAAAAGGCTGGTGGTGGTCGGGCCGAGGAAAACAACATCAAGTGATGTCCGATTAATCGTTGTGCAACGAAATAAGACCGGAACCAGACATCGAGCAACATTGCTCATCAGCTGCTTACGGCAATAGGAGGATGGGTACCACGGTTTACTCTGGCTACACATCTGCATAAAGGTGGCCTTTTTGCCCGTCGTCTTGAACGCTGCATTCCATTAACAGCCCAGCTGTGGCACCGTTTATAGTGGTGGCAAGAACTCATGGACTGGACTTATCGGTGGAATCATGTTCTGTGTACTGATGAGAGCCGTTTGAGTCTGTGTAACAATTATCAGCGCCAGTTGATATGGAAAGGGGAAGGAACGCGGTTTCTTCCCACTGACATAAGAGAAAAAGACGGTTGGAATGGTCTTAGAGTGCTTGTTTGGGAAGACATTATGTTGAATGGACGAACGGAGCTCCATATTTTCGACAGCGGCTTACTTACCGGAAATCGTTACTGCGATGACATGTTACTATGATTTCATCAATCTTTAAATGCTACATCGTGTTTTTATAGAGTGAATTTCACGCCACTCAGTTTTTTTTTTTTTTTTTTTTTTTTTCCGGAATTACGGAACAATCTTTAAAGTTGCTAAAATTTTGCACACTAGTGTATATAAAGCTCCATTTTGAAAAGATTGATAGATAAACACTGTTTCGTTCTAATTTTGGAAAAGAATTTCATTTAGGCCTTAGTTTTTTGCTGAAGTAATAAGTTTGTATAGAAAAACTTTGAAAAATGTTTAAAAATCATTTTATAACAAATGGTTAACGCATAAACATATTGACATACTGGGCTCTAATGAATATACAATATGCAAGACAGAGAGATTAGTTGAGACTAACCTAGAATGAGCATTATGTATGTAATATTTACTTTGCGTTTTTCAGAAACTTATATATGTTATTGATCCTTCTCAGGTGATAAGCCTTCCCCAGAATGGTAGCAGACAGACCTTTGGATTTACCCTCTCCAATGTTGAAGCAGATGGACCCCATGGTAGCTTCGAGTGCCTTCGACAGACAGGGCCTAGGTAAAACAAAATGTTGGGTGCTTGAGTTCTTTGGCTCTTGTCACTTTCTCCATTGCTCCTCCTAGTATCTAAGTGGTATTTGTTCTACTTTTATAGTATTTATGAAAATAACAAATGTTAAATTTTAACTTTTTAAGAGTAATGAGGTGCTGAGAACTCAAGTTCTCATTTTCATTATTGTATTCAATAAATATTGTACAAAAAAGTTTTAATTCTTTACATAATTGAATCTCAATCACTTCAACTTTAAATATTGTTGTCTGCTGCAACCAAACCTTACTAATCTCAAAAGTTTTAAGTTATTTTCAGTTATCACCTTATTAAAATCTGTACCAGCTTTTTCTGAGAATTTTCTGTAATTGTGGTGTTTTCAAATTTTATTAGTTGTTCGCTAATTCATTATCTACATATCTCTTAAAATGATTAAATGTGTAGTAATGTGTATTACTAGTTGAGATATGTTCCAACAGTGTTTGGTTTAAACGTATAAATCTTAAATTTTGGATAAAACTAAGAGCAAAATTTTAAAACAAATGTTTGGCTGTTATTTTAGTAGCCTAGTTTAAAATGTTATCCTTGAATATTTTAACAACAGAATATAATAAAATACTTTTAAAATAGTGTGACATGTTTGTAATGACAAAAGAGCATTCATAGAAATTTTAATTTCATGCCATTTTTTAACCTCAATGCAATTTAATATTTGGTAAAAAGTTAACATATTTACTGTGTAAAATTTTACTAAACACTCAGCAAGGTAACTTAAGACTCCTTTCAATTTGTTCAACTTAATGGATCATTTTTAAAGTTTTTTATTTTTATATAAAGCGAAACACTTTAAATGACATAAAAAATAATTACTACAATTTCATACTATGTCATTGCTTGATTGGATCTTTCTATTTGCACCATAGTTAAATTTTGATTCATTTGTAATTTTTCATTTATTTCAGTTATAACACACACAAAACTCATAAATTCCGTTTGATTTATAATTTATATGATGCTTTATTTTTTATAATAATTGAAGCATATGTTATTAGGATCATTTACTGTAACATTAAATATTGGTTTATTTTATCCATTTACACCTTATTTAGGTCTATTTTTGTGCTGGAAGTGTGGTTATACATGCAATCTATGTTATTAAAGTTTTTCGACTCTGATCTGTCTTCAGAATTCACATCTTTTTTAATAGTTACATAGAGGAAATTCAAAAAACTTTGTTATATATAACTTCATAGATAAACTTTGTAGATATGAACTTTTCCTCACCCCCCCCCCTTCCAGTTCTTCTCTCGCCCCTTTATATGCAAGAATTTTTTTATTATTATTATTTTTTTTTATTGTATAGATAAATTTTAAATTTCAAATGAACATTATGCTGGTGTCTTACAGATGGTATGGATACAAGTACAGTACAACCTTATTAAGTCCCCTTTAACTTGGATACAGTACCTCTTTAACTCAGTTTTCTGGGTAACTTGGAATTGTTTTGCACAAAGCATTTTTCCCTGCCAGTTTGAGAAACTATGTATACAAATTTCCATTATAACATTTATTTGTTTCATCTGTGTATTTTGAAAATTGGCTTTGAATATACTGCTATCTAACAGAATGTATGAAAGGAAAATGGTGGTGAAGAGACACTACCAAATATTCTGTACAGAATCAACAAAACCTTAGCTATATATCTTTTTACCAGTAACAAATGGCATGCAGTGTTATATTTTCTAAATAGGAAATGCAGTTAAACAACTTTAAGCACACTTCTCTATTTTTCACAAAGTAGACATCTTTATGTGCTCTATGAATATGATTCATACTAGATTTGTTCAATATAAAGATCATTTTCTTTCAGTAAGTTTTATTTCACTCTTATTCCTATTCTCCAGTAAATCTGTACTGACTCTGGTCCTAATTAATTTGACTTAATGTAGCTTTATTGTATAATGAATTCGAATTTCTGCATTATATGACCTTTGCATACTACTGGTCTTTGCTTGATTCATTCATGTTGATTATGCTTTACATGTATATGTCTCAATTTGTTGTTGCATAATTTTAGTGTTAAAGTTGCATTTACTTGATATTTAGGTCTATAGAATCTCTGGGGTGCATGCAAGTAAAGATGCATATCCATGCAACAGAAGACAGCTATGAAAATACTAAAGTCAAAATGGCAGCTGTTGAGGAACAGCAGAAAAAGTCTTGGTAAGTTATCATATAATTATTTTGATAGATTAAATATTAATTATGTCTTTTTAATTTTCATTGTGTGCTTGTTTTGGATTTTCTGGATTTTAATCTATATTGTCTCTTTACAGTACAAAAGTTATAAAACCTGCTGGAGCACATTTAGGTATGTAGGCTTTCAAGAAATATATTAACTTTGACTTTTGAATTCAGTCCCCCTCCCAAAAAGTCATTTCTAATCACTATATTTTTTGTGTACAAAATTTGTCTTATTCCAACATTCTGTATACTATAAATAGTGTATCAGTATATAAATATTATAATAAGTATTCAGTTACTTTATATCTAATTTTTTTTTTTATATTTGTATTTTTAATTATACATATTTATTCTTAAAAACATTTATTATGTTTTTAGAAAAGAGCATGTATCTTATAGATTCAGACTGTAATGCAATGTGTGGTTGTTTTATTTCCTATTTTTCTTTGATATTTTGCATTTTTTCTAACGAAATATTTTTGTGTGGTTGGGTTTTTTTTTTTTTTTTTCCTTTTATTTTACATCCTTGACAGTTTTCTAACTAGAAAATGAAATAAATATTACGTGTTTATTCTGAAATAATTCTTTGTTTTATTTATTTTTTGAAATGATTAATATAAGTTCCTTCCTTTCAAAAGGGCGAAAAGTAAAAGTGAAGCGACCAGGCCTGGTTGTGTCACCTGTTAAGTTCAGCCCTCCCACTTCCTCTATGATAAACAAAGCTGTTCCTATAAAACCTGTGAACATCTCACCTCCTGCCCCAACCCCTACTTTTCCAGTGAAAAGGCCAGAACCTCCTGCCCCAACCCCTACTTTTCCAGTGAAAAGGCCAGAACCTCCTAGACCGCCGCCTCCTCCTCCTCCTAATAAAGAAAGACCAGAACCCCCCAAGAAAAATCCTGAGCTCATGCGTCAACCTATTAGGTAAGACTTCTAGGATTTTGAACTAAATTTTTTTTCTTTTGGATATATTATTGGTTAGCAACTTTTAGTTACTCACTAACATCTAACATTTTTCTAGCAATTATTAAATTTCTAGCTTTTGTTAAAAATTTAGTGAATATTCATAATATTAAGTGGATATTGAGAATATATTAATTACCATGTATAATTGTATCTAATCAGGATATATATATAGAAGCATGCTAAAAATTATTTCATGCTCTTTGCATTTGAGCAATTTTTATTGTTCAGTTATATTGCTGATTTTGGTTTTATGTGTGCACATGTGATCTTATTGTGGTTTGATAAAAAAAATTTCTTGTAAATTTGTTTGTAGTGTAAAACAGTAGGAATTATGTTTGTAAAAAGCACACAAACATAATAGTATTTAAAAGAAAAATTTTCAATTATAATCATGTGTTTTTGATATATGTTATCATTTTTCCTGATACAAATGTTCACATTGAACTTATTGATCATGCAACATTTGGGATTTTTCAAATTATAATAGTGACAATACTTATAATTTTTGAAATGTATATAGTTAATGTATTATATTAAAATATCAGAAGAAAGCTAATTGCTATTTCATCATCAATCAAATGAATTTCTAGTACTAATTGAGCAGTACTTTACTCAGAATTGTTTTTAAACTCGGTTAAGGAGAAAAAATTAAATTGTATTTTTAAAAACATGTATAAATAGCAATGAAGTTAAGTCTAATGAAAAAGAATCTCTCCCCTCTCCTTTTCATGTAAAATAAAAAGGCTGCGGTAGCGTAGTGGTTATGGTCGCGACTGGCGATTTTTGTCGAGTTGTGGGTTCGAGTCTTGATGCCACTAAAGACCCGCCATGTAGCCGGTTGATGCACGTTAAGTCTATCAAGGTCAGGTGTCCTCCTGTTGGTGTGGTTTGGAAGTTAGAAGAAAGGGGTGCCAACTGAGATGCCTTCACTTGACCAAAATTACGAGGTCTGGTGTCAATAGCCCTCGTATTGCTTCTAGTGCAACGTTAATAAAACCAAACCAATCCATGTAAAATAATGAATTTTCAAAATGTTTTATCTTTTTAAAATTATATGTAACTATCCTGTAGGGAAATAGTAAAACATTTTTAAGGTAAAGAGAAGGACAAAAGCAGTCAAGAGTTAACCTCAAAAAAAAATTAGTGTTTTCATTTGGAGGATAGGCGCAAAACTTTTTTTCTCTCAAAGGGGTTAGTTGCAATATCACACTCACGCACAGTTAGAATGTTATGTATTAGAAGGTTTTTCTGGAGATTCAAGTAGTTATTTTAAGATTGATATGAAAATTTATGGATGTCGTTATTATGGTAAAAGTGAGTTGGGCTTCAATGAGAGGTTAATGGTCAATTAATCTGATGTAGAATTTTCTGGATAGATAGTCAATATTGGTTTTAATTGAAGGGATTGTAAGATCTTCATGAATTAGAATTTCTGATATACCTAAGGTAGTTTAAATACTTTTATCTTTAATATTTGTAAGTTATTTGGGTAGCACTGCAGTGTGGCCCATATGGGACTATTGCAATTTATCTGTCACTGAATACTATGATAATTTATTTCAAGTTACTTAAGCTTTGTATCAACAATAGTGAGAAATATTTTAAATTGAATTCATAAAACCACATGTTTATTTTACTTATTAAATTTTTGTATAATTTTATTTTTATTAATATTAGGTTTTTTATTTTTTTCAGGGATAGAATTATTCATATATTAGCTGTTAGACCCTACAAAAGGCCAGAATTATTAATTAGGCTCAAGCATGGTATGTGCAGTTCATACTATTTTACAACGTTTTTCTGAATTTCACTTGGTGTCATCAAATTTTCGATCGTTAATTTAACCAACTTCCCATCAAGCTAGAGCTCTGAAATTTTGGGAACCGTTCTTATTTGCCTAACAATGCAATATTTAGATATTTGCAACCAGTTTTAACTAATATTTTAATAATTTTTTTAATAAACTTTGCCACCATATTAAAACGTTGTTTTTAAAAACGTTGGTTTTTATTTCGAATTATTATATTTACTTAACAATCATATCATATATTACAACTCCTAGTCAATTATTGATAGGAAGATCAAAAATATTCTTTGTGTATAACATTAAAGAGTTGTAGGGTGATATCAAGCTACTGAAGATAAGTGAAGCATTTCATATTTTTTATGATACTGATATTTTGGTTTCATTTCCAACATTATGCCCTTAGTCTCCCAAACTATAGACATAAATATTGGAAAAGAGGCATTGCTAAATATTCTCTCACAATATTTGTGTGTAGCTAACCTAACATGTTAACACTATTTAAATTTGGATTTGTTGCAAATGAATGTGGTTATTCAGACCAACTATTGTTATGGAATTCTGAAAAACAAAAATATACATATAGAGAATCAAGTTTAATTATATACAGATATTAGATGTGAACATCTTTGGTCTTAAGATTATAGATAATCACACAAACAATAATATGGTCTTAGTCCGTCACTCATCCAATAACAAGAAATAATGTAATTGGCTCAGTTGGCCTCCACTTTGCTATAGGTATTTTTTGCTTCATTCATTTTGAATAATGTTCTGTTTAAAGGTAAGCTACATTGGTTTGTCTGTATTTGTGTAAAGTTATTTCGTAATAGATTGTGATGATCTTCTTGAGATCTGGCCTACATATAGCATCCACCCCCACATTTTGTCTCATTCCTCTTACTATCTTAGTAAATGGGTGCAGTTGACTTGCACTCATTGTAGCAGCCCTGGAAGAAAGATCCATCATCTAGGCTTATAAATTTTACCTCTTATCAACCTTGATGACTCTTCATTCCTTCTTATATCAAGTACTTTCACCTTGGGAAGATGGGTTTATCTTAAATGAGATTTAGTAAGGAGTTTGCTTATTTTTTTAAGGAAAATTTGGAAGGTTACTGCCACTTTTTCATTGAACTTGAATCCATCCAAAAAATTTGTAGAGATTCATTGTGGCCAAGGCTTGGAGATTAACTTCATTGTAGTGGATCCAGTTACTTATGTGAAACTCTATTCTGGAGCCTTAGAAGGAAAGTTCAGCATCTTGTCTCTCCTTTATTTCATGCAGAATCCTCCTCACAGATAAAGTTGTTGGAATTTTTATACCGAATATTTCTAAAACTGTCTTTGAACATTTTCAATGTTTCAGTGGTATGGGATTATTTCAGACTTCCAACTATTGAAATCGTATACTGGAAGATTAGTTCTTTTTAACACTTTTATGTTGCTATACGTCATATAGATTTGTAATAATAGTCATCTAGTGTTATATTTTTAAAGGCTTACAAGCTGGAGTCACCTACTATTGTTCAAGTTTAACTACATCAGAACACATCTTGAAAGGACTCAGCTTAAACAATGCATCATCAACCTTGAAAGATTTTCAGAGCTTTGACTTTCAAATTACCCAAAGAAAAAATCCCTTCAACTTTGTCATCAATAAAGACTCTGAGAACTTTAAATAATTTGCTCATCTGATTGGCCTTTATGAAAAAGATGCTGTTTGGTTAGAGACACGACTGGTGGAATATTTTTTTCTACCATACAGTAATCTTGTTCTCTTTCACGGTGTGCATTCAGAAAGTATGATGAGTATGCAGAAATCATATTCATATGCCAACTTTAACATGTCTTCATTTAACAGCAATTTCAGAGACATGTTTATCATTAGAATCCATAGCAGGTAACTAGAAATACACTTTGAGATTTCCAATGCCTTATATATTGACATCTGTGACTTATTTTCATAATTTGTTCAATCCATGAAGAAATTTGAAACATAGAAAAAGAATTTCTTTAGAAGCTAAAGGCCTCTTGATTTATTGAAGATCCAGCTAATTCTGTTGAAAATGTTATAGACATCCAGTTAGATGAAACAGCTTTTATTCCTTAGCTGTTATGATAAAAATCTATTATAATCTTATAATGATAAGTTATGACTGTAGTAATATTCTAAAAGAAATCGAACTACAAATTTTCAAAAAGATGTATATTGAACTCAATTATATTATTCTAAGGTGATTGAACTGTGTTTTTATATTCATTCTTACCAGACTACAGTTGTATTTACTTACAACAAGTTCTTGTGATAGAATATATGTAATTCAAATTTATTACATATTTAAATCATTACATTTTTTATAAGTAAATAAATGTCTGTTCTTTCAATCTTAAGATTTGTTTTAAAAAATATTTACACATCATGTATATATAGTATTGCAAATTTTATTTAATTTTGTTTGCTGTAAATAATTATTATGAAATGTTATTGAGAAGACTTCATAACTTCAATTCAGACACTTGGAATTTTTGCTCAATTTTTTGAATGTAATTATACTAAAAAATAATTTATCCAGCTACTTGATTATTTCATCATATGTGATATAAAAAATATGATAAAAGGGAATAGGGAAAATGCATAAAAATGTTCAGAATATTATCAGTTAGATTTATTTTTAAAAATTTTAATTCATTCAACCTAAGTACAGGAAGCCTCAAAGGAGTAAACAAGCATATTTTGTATGATATTACATACTGAACAGTTAAAAAAAATGTGTAACTTTAATTTTTATGTGAGCAATTTGTACAAAGAAATTTCAGAAAAGCTCTGTAACTTCTTATTGGTGAATTAAAAAAAGGTAGCTGTAATTGGTTAGTACTATATCATGCTGAAAAATAATAAACATTAAAAAACATAATTGGTTGAAAGTGCTTTATGAAAGCTCTATTTACTTTGAAGAACAGATCATTATGCAACACATGATGAAATTATATTTAAATATTTCAGTGAAGAAAAAATTGGAGTAGAACCTGCAACTTTAATAAATTAAAAAGTAGCATTGTTACATAAAAAATTACTGAAGAATCAAAAAGAAAATTGATGAAGAAAGGGATAATCCCTAAGGAAAATATGTTAAAATTGTATAAGCAGAGTGCTGAAATATATCAGAAGATTTTAGTACTGAAAATTAAATTTGAAGCAATGTTTTCAAGATCATTCAAAGCCGTTGAACTAAAGATGTACTGTGTGGGAATCATTTGAAGTAATCAGGTCAAGACTACTGTGAAAATGATGTGGTAAGCGTTTGAGAAATTTAATTTCCCTGAATTCAATAACAATTGAAAGAAAGGAAATAGTGTTTTAGAATAAGTATATCTGATTTCATATTGTTGATCAGATATTTAATAACTGTTGTGATAATTGTGATGGAATTTTTTTTTTTTTTTTTTGGGGGGGGGTTACTTTTATGTGTGTTTTTTAATTGTTTTATTGATTTAAAATAAAATTTTAAATGTATAACTTATTACTGATATAGTGCTGAATTTAAAATGATTTCAAATGGGGTAAATTAATTAAAACATATATTACAGTAATTTAAAAACATTTATGTATTTTAGAATGTGAAATTAATGCTTAAAATATGGCCTAGAACGAAATAAAAGTTTTTCTATGTTTAATTTGAATTGATAAACTCTGGTGTATCAAACATTAAAAATTACTCAAGAAATCAAAAATTTTAACTCTACATTCTAAATATAAAAAAAAAAAATTACTTCAATATATTATAACAATGAGTTGAAGGGAATGAAAGGTTGTTGTAATGTATATTTTCAATAATTTACTCAAAGTACCCATGCGCTAAGCTATTTTTTCCCCTGATTAATTTGATGTATTGTTAGTTTATTTCACAATTAACTATTTAAAATCATTTATGGGATTTTTTTCTAAAGATATTGCAAAAAGCCATCCTTTATGGCTGCTTTGTTTTCGTTTTTCGCCAATCTATTTTTTAGTAAACTAGGACTATTATAAAATTATGGTGAGAAGCTGTGAAATAATTATCTTACTTCCTGAATTTTAAAGTATTGTCCCTCTCCCCCAACTTGAAATGAAATTTATTTTTTAATGCAAAATACTTTAAATTATTGTGGATGAGTCAGATTTAATATATTGTTCATAATTGTCAATTTTAATATTTTTTAAGTAAAATTTTCTCTTTTCAACCTTCTGTTATGATTTTATGCTTAGTGTTCCATTTGGAATATCGAAAACAGAAGAATATGAAATACTTGCTGTTTATGTTGTCATTTACGAAATGATTGATCTCTTCTTTCGCATAAACACAAACGTTTATTCACCACAAGACGAATCTTTAAAGCAAAAATGGCATAAAATTCTCACTAATTTCTCGAAAAAAACATAAAAATATCACTCAAAGGCCACTTTCTGCGTACATTAATAAGAATAAGAACAAAACTCAACGGTTGCCATTCGCAACTACAAAACTACTAAAAACAAAGATAATAATCAGGTAGAGTGTCAATTCGACACTTAGATAGCTTATTTTTGTAAAGTTTTTACCCCGTTTTTCCTGTACACTTCTTGTTTTTTTATAAGGTTAAAGGAATTCAAGAGGACATGATTGTCCTCTTGTTTTTCCTTCAGCTTATTGTATTTCATTAGTAATTGGTTCTAATTAAGTACAATATACAAGAGTATATAATGATAAACTATATAAAAATTCAGTTTCTGCTCTTTTTATTGCATCTTTCAATCAAAACATCCTTATTATGATATCATTTGTTTGTTGCGTGTTTTCTAACAAACATTTTTCTGAAAAGCTATTAATTCCCACTTGCATCATATATAAACATTGGAATGATTCTGTGAATAATACATAGCTTTCCATTTCTCTTGAAATCAAGCATCTGGATTGTTTTTTATAAATATGAAAAAGAGGAGTTGTTTGACTGTATTTTTTCTAAACATCTTTGTTCAACTTTTTTTTTTGTGTGTGTGTGTAATTTCCAAGAAAATTCTAGAAAAGCTACCCATTTTCAATATTAACTATATGAATCCATCCCACAAACAAGTTTTTAGCTCATTCCTCTTTAAAATATTTACATCCCTCTTAAACACCTTTAAATTTAACTTCTTGATGCATTAAGTTTTTTTTATGAAGAAAGTCAATGTTAAAAAAGTCCTCTGCAAATTCTTTTCAAATAATTCTGTGAATAATTTTCCTATCAAAATATTTCAGTTATAAAATTTTCCCTTCGTTATTTAAAAAGTATTTGCATATCATGTGATATTTTATAAAATTTAATTCTATGAGTTATATAAAAAAATTGGTTTAAGGTTTTGTTTATGCAATTACCTTATGCTTTGTCATTTTCTAAAGTTAACTGGTTTGATTATGTGTGGGAAAGCATAAACTCTACCCTGTTAGAGAGATATTTATCTTAATTAAATATGACTTTCAAATTTATCTGTGTATATAATTGCTATCACTTAAGCCTATCCTCAGAGTTTTAAAACTTGTGTAAGGTTTGCATTGACAGCTGCAAGGCTGCTGGCAATTTACTTTGGCAGTGATTTCCAAGATAGTCAATAAAAATATTTTTGTTATACTTCTCTCAATTGGATAGCCTGAGGGAAAACATGGTAATGATATGTGTTTCACAGTTATAAAATTAAAAAGGGAAATGCCCTTCAAATATAATATTGCATTGTGGGGACTTCTATCTTTTTTAGGAGGGGGGAAGGGATGTCGAAGGAAAGATATCTAACTATTTCTGTAAATACTTAATAAATCTAACCCGTAAAAACTATTTTTAAAGGATTGAAAACTATTTAAAATGCTGAAGGTTAAAGCTGTAAATTTCATTTATTTTTATAAAGAATACATAAATATCAACAATATATATATATGTACTAAATAAAATGACAGTTAATAATAGTGTAAGATTTAAATAAAAAAAAAAGCATTTCAGAAAGGATATTGCCAGGCATCTGTCAACAAAAATGTTTCCATAAATTATTTTCAAAGGTGTCCAATTTTATTTATTAAAAGTAATCAATTTATAATTATTTGCTAGGTAACATAAGTATATTTAAACTAGCTCGATAATCATGCCTCTTTGCACATCAGACATTGCAGAGGACTCAATGGCACTTTGTTGTGAACAGAATTTTTTCTTACAATTCTCATGTGCCAAATGATCTATTCATACCTTCCCTTTTGCCACCACTAAGAGGCAGGCTGTTGCAACACATGCCGAAGTTGTATTGAACAGTCAAAGTACGACTAATTTTGAAATGGGTGTTCCTATTATTTTGTCCTGTACCTGTATATTCTATTAATTGAAATTGTTCCATGAAGTTAAAATTTTGGATAACTCCTCATTATGCCAGAAGTTTCATGCAGAAATGAAGCATAAGTATTTGATAAAGAATTATGGGTCTTTCTAGGAACTTCATTTATAAGCTTCTCTTGCCCCCCCTTTCCACAAATTGTCCATTTAAAATTTTTATGGTTCAGTTCTTTCAATTTTATAACCGTAATAGTTATTTTTGGAAAATGTGTTATAATGCATTCAGAAGAAAATATCAGTAAAGTGTGATAAAACTTTTATCGGATTATGTTTTACATCTATAGTAATACATATTAATATTGGAGCATTTGTTTTATCTGAAAATGAAGTTGAAATTTGATTCTTATTCTTTAACATTAGCTAAAGCAACCTTAAGTTGTTTGGAGTTGAATATAATTTTTTATGTTATTAGGTCTATATTAAAAAGTTTCCTTATCAGAATTTAGTGTTATTTTTCACATTAAGATTGACCAATAGAGATTAACGATGGGTTTTTTTCCCCATATGCAAACAAATATCACTTGATATAATTTATATTAAATACATGCTAACTTTAAATTCTAATTTTGCCTTTATTTGTTCAGAAAGGAAAGTTTACTGTTATGTTCTACTTTTATATTGGATTTCGGAGTCTTTTTGACACTGAAATTCAATTTTCTATTGAATTCAATATATTCAGTTTCATAACAAAATTATATAAATTGTTGGGGGGGGGGGGGGAATCTGATGTGTGAGGAAAAAATATATATAATGGGCCAAAATGTAAAACCATTTTCATTCATAAATAACCTGGTTAGACAGCTTTAACAGAACTGAGTGGATACATAAAAGATCTCTTGTGAAATTTAGGAATTTTATTACATATCAAATCTAAATTAACTTAATATTCACTGTACCGTAGTGGAAAAGGAGACATCAGTTAATTTTATATCTACAGAATTCATATCTGTTTACCAAATAGTATATTTTTTATCTGCAACATAAATAAAATATTTGTAAATTGCATTCCAAAGTCTACCTGTTAGGAAAAATTAGTGTTATTTCTATTTATACTTTTAGAATGTATAAAACTTGTATTATGATACCAACTTCTACTCTGTTCCTTTTTCTGGATTTTCTTTGTATTTTTGAATGAATATGTCAATGTATGTTTCTTGAAGATTTCTAGCAGTTCCTTCAAAAGAAATCTCATAACAATTTTATATTTTTGTATATAATTTCATTTTACCTCATATTTCATCTCACTAAGCTGTTCTGAAAGACATTTTAGTTCATTTTCATGAATTCTTCTGACTTTATTTATATATATATATATATATATATATATATATATAGTATTACATTTATTATTTGACATATTTCTTGATATGTATTTTACAAAAAGACTACTTAAAATTCATTTTTCTTCTACTGTGGAATGTGTGTTTGATGAAGATTTGATGTTTGTATCAAAAGCATTTGGGCATGTGTTTTGATAACAAGCACAAGAAATTTCATAATTATTTTAAGAAATGAGAATATTATCATACAATTTTTTATATGCATATGAAATTTCAGATTTTCATATGATTGTTTATATGGTGTTGCATAAGAGCAAAGATCTGTGAATTTAAATCTATATTAAATTTATCATGGATAGTTTGTGAAAAAGAAAGGAAAGATAAATTTTTCAACTACAGCATTGAACCATTCTTGTAGCCAGCATTAAATAAAGAATTGTGACAGAGAATCAATTGTGAAAGTGTGAAAAATCATTCATGCTTTGATTTGTCCCAACAACAACTTGATCAATCCACATGAATTCATATAAGTAATCATGTAAAAAGCTGTGTTATACTAGCCTTTCATTTGTTCTAACAACAGACACCACTGTTTGGAGCAGCACATTTCTTATTTTTGTTTCATGGAAATAGAAAAATACTTTTTTTATGACTGTTGTCATAGAATGGATTGATTTAGTTTTGGTGGAACCCAACAAATGTTTCATTTTCTGATAAATTTATTGTAACTGTGAACTTTGATGTGGAGATTCAATAATACAAAAAAGTATAATGGGCTTATTTTTAACAGATGGTACATGATATTTTGGATTATTCAACATTGCTACAGGCACAGCAATTTTATAGAGTTGGCCATTATTAATTATCAAAAATTTATAATCAATTAACAATCAAGCCATCAATGATTAATTATCTAATGGTAAAATTTATATCATATTATTAATAAATTATCAGAATGTGAATATTCAATTGTTTTACTAAAAATGCTAAATTATGCTAATTTAGACATTAAAAAAATTTAATTTAAAATCATGTGCTTAAAGAAATCCCTTGTGTAATTGTTTGTTTTTAGAGAAATTCGTAGTGAAAATTTTGGGGATGCTGCATAAAAGTACTTTAAATGTAGTTACACATTTTTATACATGTGTTTTAAAAATTGTGATGAAATTGCTAACTTTTTTTGAGAATTAGCATGCTTGTGATTGATACTAAAAATTCAGATGTATTCTGAAAAATTTAGTATTGAAACTAATGTATAAAATGATTTACTCAGCTGTCATTTTTATGGACATGTCTTTTGGAATTATAATTACAAAATATATTTAAATTGTGGTTATACTTCAGTTACAATTATAAATAAAATAGTATTTAATTTGGAAAAATATGTTCACAAATGGGAAAGAAAGTTTTTTTTTTTTTTTTGCTTTTGAACATTTAAGATATGTAATTTGTGAAAAAGTTAAATGAATTTTCGTATTTTATTTCCAAAAAATTGGGGGTGCTAATTTATTTTGGAAACATAAAGAAGTTTGTGAATTTGAAGCTGTATGTATAATGAAGGAATAAATTGTTGAAATTTATGCAACAGTTTATTATTATGTTCTTAACTTTGTGTACTATTTATGTATTTACTGATAAATAAATAACTATTAACATCGATTTTAATTATTTTTTCCTCAGAGGGTGTACGGGAAAAGGACAAAAACAAATTAACATCAATCCTACCACAGATAAGTGTGTTAAAAGGAAATATATATTACCTTGCCAATTACTTGTGGAATGAAGTTCAAGATAACTGGAAGTTCTGTACGCAGGAAGAATTAGAGATAATTCGAAAGTGAGTTGTCATTTAGAATTATAAATAAGTAATAGTATTGTTGATGGACTAAATGGTTTGGATTCAAAATTAATCAGCAAATTACCAGTTTTATTTCAACTGTTTTGTATTAATTACTTCTGAGTTTATATTCAGCATACTGAATCAAAATATTTGAATTCCATAAACAAAATTGTCTTTAAGCAAATTTTTAACTAAATTATTTATGTTAGATATTCATGTTTTGTGACTTCCATGAAATTGTTAATTTTTTGTCTGTAATGTACTTTAAAGTGTGTTTTATTTATTTATTTATTCATTCAATTAATTATATATAAGTTTGATAGATTTTGATTATAAAAAGGAGATTTCCTTTGTTCCAAAAATAAACACTTGCAAGATTAAGTTGGAATCACCTTATATATTTCTTTATGCAGTAACTTAATTATTTTGTGTTCTCCATTTCATGAAAAATTATTTATACTTGTTGAATGATTTCTAATTTGAGAAAATAATCAAATACTTTAATATATTTATCAATTGCTTGTGCTTTATTTAAATATTAAACTAAAACTTTTTTTTAAGTTGTGGTTAAAATTCTTTTCAGTTTGAAATGTTTAAAATTTATAATTGTATTTGCTCTACTTAATTTTGTCTAATAACTCATTGACCCCTCCCCTTCCTTTTTTCGTAGACGAAAACAACAATCTCTTAGTTCTAATTCTGAAAGTGAAACTCCACCATCAAATTCCCAACCAAGCACTTCTCCATTACAAGTAAGTTCATTTCTGTACTTACTATTTAATATTCAAATTAATTAAATAACCAAATTATCTACTTTAATAGGATACATGTCAAGTTGCATCAATATTTATAAATTTTCATTCCCTTCACATTGTCAGGAAAAAAAGTTCCATGTTCATGTTAATCCATCAATAATTTTTCGAAAAAGGCATAATTAATTTAGGTATTTAAAAGAAGCGTTTGTCCTTTTGCATCAGAGAAGAACTATTGCAGCGTTAATGTTTCTCAAACTTTTTCACTATGAGATATTTTTGTGAGTATATGCAGTTCACAGAATTATTTACTTATGTCTTTGTGTTTCTACAAAAGAAAATGCATTTGATTAATTCTAAATATCATGAAAATAAGCCAGGATGGAAAAGTGCACTGGAAATATATAATAATTGTAATTTTTTTTCCCCATGTTTTTTGAATTTTCTTTTATGGTTCTATGAGTGATATATATTGATACATTCCAATGCAAATATTGTATTACCTTAATGTAAACTATCCTTTTAAGATTAATTTCTTCCACAAATTTAATAAAAATAATGATTGTTAACATTTATTCCTTTTTACACAGAAACGTTTTGCCAGTGAGGTTATACCCAATGAGCATCCTCCTAGTAAAAAACAGAGGATCTCTCATTATAAAGGTAAATTGTATTAATGTTTGTAGCATTATTTGCATTTAAATGTCTGACTTTTAAATTCCAAAAGAATTTTTCCCTTTTGTTAGAATGTATAATGAATAAAACAATGAAAAAATAACAATCAGTGCTAAAGTTTTTAATTTTTAAATTACCTTATACAGCAGACCAACCAAGACCATCGTTTGGAGGATCTGCATCCGATTCCTCTTCTAACAATTTTACCAAGAAAGGTTATTCTCCTGGACCTGTACAGTCAAGCATTACAAATGGATTCAGCCACCAGGATGAGTCAAGTCAGAAATCTCCTATTAGCAATGCATGTGATTCTTATCCAAACACACCTCCTAAGAGTGTCCCCAACAATGTACTTTTCACCTCTAGTCTCAACCAGAGGACGAATACACGGGAGGACAATGAGAAAGGCATCAGGAACCATACATCAGGTCTCAACCATTCGGGAGGACCAATGCGCCACAGCCCAAACAAGCCTTCCTTCCACAAATCATATCCTGTGTCAAGGAATTCAAGGCATGATGTGGATGAATCTAGCCAGCAACGTGCCTCTTCTGATGTGCATCCCAAAAATAATTATGTAAATAGTGATATGGGGAAATCCCAAACTCTAAGTCATCCACGCTCAGTGGACTCAGTCAGCAGCTCGAAGACCCAGTTGTCACCAGACTCGATCACCCAGTATCGAGTGGAGGACACCAAGGGAGAAACTTGCTCAAAGACTACCACCAATGGTTATGTGAATAGTAATAGTATTAATAGAAGCAATTACAATGGTAATCCTTCTTCCTATGTCAATAGATCAAAAGTTACTTCCACAACAAACGGATCTTGTAGTAATTCACCTCACTCGAGTTGTGACAGTCGGGATAGCATAGATTATAACCGTAAGTATTAAACATTTGTCAGAAATATGTTTTGAATTTCTTTTTCTTTCTGTAATTTCAATATCAAGTTATTTATTGATTGGCTCACTATGATTTTTCTTGTTTTAATTTCTTGAAGAAATTATAAAAGTAGTTGATCAATTTTTTAAAATGTTTATACTCGCTGCTTTATATTAATCTTATTCTTAAGCGTAATATTATGAAGAGAAGATAGAAGCTGTAGGCCTTCTAATGTGTCTTAATGCTCATTTAATAGAGCTAAACATTTAATATAAACTCTTAAAGGGAAGAAACAAAATTAAGTGTTTTTCCCCCCAAAATTGATTATTAAAAGCAGTAATGTAATTCTTCTATTTTTCTCATGCAATTTCTAAAAGTAATAATTTGTTCCCCTCCCCCCTTTTTTTTTTTTAGAAAAAATCACTTTAATTACATAATATTTATTTCTTGCTAATATATATTTATCTTTTAAGACACCAACATACATGTTCCGCCTCCTACGGAGTCTCCTTCACCATGTGATAGTCCTGAGTATGAAAAGTAAGTAGATTTTATAATTTTTTTAAAATTGTATTTGGCTCAAAACTCTATTTCAATTTACATATTTTTAAATACATCTTAAATCCATAAAAGATTTTACATAGCATTTAATTTCATCCCTTATTTTATATGTCTATATTTGTATGAAATTAAGCTACTAGTGAGAATTTAATACGTGATGTTATAAAACATTTTTAAATTTTTATATTAATTTCTTAGAATGTTCTTCCTTTTTATCATGTCTCAGATTAAGATCTAAACTATTATTTTTTTCATCTAGGGAATATTCTACAATTGTATCCAGTGAGCAGAGAGCTCTTTATAAAGCCCATTTCAATGCAGAATATCAAGAGTATTTATGCTTGCACAATAAAATTATCAATATATCTAAAAAATTTGCTTCTTTAGAACGCCATCTAAATGTGTGTCAAGAAGGATCTGAAGAATTCATGGTATGTGTGTGTTTAGCTTTACTAATGATTCATGTCCATCATATATAAGACTTAGAATATTCAGGAAATGTAATCATGATCAGGAAATCGTAAAATCTTATTATGTTTATTAGGTTGGAAGATATATATATATAGCACCCATTATGTTTCCAAATCTTATTTATATAATAGTAGACACTGGAAAAAAAAGCTCTTGAAATCTGAAAATTATATAGCAATTCTATGTATGAATAATTTCTCTTTTTTTTGAAATTGGAATTTTTAATTTGTATAGTTGAATTTATATTGCTTAGAAAATATATTTCATTACTTAATTAAAATGCAAGATTCAAAGTTATCCCAACAAATTATCATATGCATTAACTATACATACACCTTATTTTTTGATTGAAACTGACATAACATTAAAGACAAATAGGTTTTTTTTTTTTTTTTTAAAAAAAAAAAAAGTTAATGTATAATTATGTTATGATTTAATCCTTTGACTGTTAGGAGAATCAACAATTTTCATTCTCTTCTTACATGCAGTATTATGACCAAACGGTACCCTAACTACTTCAGAAAATTTCACCCTTTTCTGTTGGTGATGCAGATAGCTCCCTTCCTTTTAAATGATAGTCTTTAAAGAAGTATTTATAATACAGTAATGTAACATTTACAGGTTTCATTGCTCACACTTTTATTCAATTCAGTAAATGATAAACATTATGAATATTTGTTTGTAAAATATTAAATTAAAATGTTTGAACAAATGCACACAATTTTAAACTTCACAAAATGTATTAACTATATTTACCTAAAATTATTTTTTGTGTGTGGTACACTTTTTAAAATATAGAATTTCACGTATTCATCTTCAGAATCATCTAACTTTATCTTTTGAACCGTTTCTATAACTCTTACAGAGTTATAGGGAAAAGTAACATAAATAGATCAAGAGCATTTTCCCTTGTGCAAAACATTTCACGGTATCTGTACGCCATCAAACTGACTAAACTTGGCGATTAGGTATTATCTGCAACTTAAACAATACAGGATAATATAAGCAGACCAACTCGGCTCAACAGCACATAATGGGGGAAGATTTCACTAAGTGATTAGTACTCGGTTGCAATCATTTTGGTCAGAGAACTTCTAACGGGCTGAACTTGTCTGTGCACATTATGAGGTGCTATTGGAATGCAAACTGTTTGTGACCATCAAAGGGATAAAATGTGATTTCCTGAATCTGTTTCTAATTTTGGCTTGTTTTATTATATATTCAAAAAGTTATCTAAAAAAAATTGTGTATTTATTTTATTCTGCCTAATGCATATTGTGTTTTGCAGAAAAACAGAGTTTGTAAATGTTAATGATTCTTATTTGTTTCAGAAAATCAAAGGGAAAATTTATAAAGAATATAGAGCTTATCAGCAAGATCCCAATTATGTTGAGGCTCTGAAGAAGTTTAACTTTTTACACAACAAATTGGCTTATATCAAGAGGTTAGTCTCGGAATATGACAATGCCCAGTGTGCTAAATCCTAGCATTTGACCCAACTATCTTAGGAACTTATCACTTTGGTATCGACACAAATGAATATTGAATTTTTGAAGAATAAAAGAAATTCTTCCATGCATATCTTGTAAACTTAGATGAAGCAACTTTTTGTTATGCTTTTATAAACAGTATTTACATTCAATCGTTAAAAAATTTTGAACCTATTTATTGATTTAATGTTGTTAGATTGTTTTTCGTTTCTATGCAATTTTTAGAGATTGCCCTGTTACGAAAAAATATTTTTGAGTTTATAGATTTGTTGATAATGGCAATAAGCTTTTGTGTTTTCACTGAGTGTAAAAAATGACTTAATAGGTTTTGATTTTTCCCCCTTTTTCCAAAGTAATTTTTTTTTTCCTTCTAAAATGACAAATCTAGAATACTCTGCATTAAAGAATTTTATCACGGTTATCGGAACCTCTCGTGAGGGTTTCATGTTTAAAAATGTCTTAAGATAACTTAAGTATATAATGAGATAGACCTTTTTTTTTTTATACTACTTAAGATTAAATAATGAAGTGCCTCTTCCCAACTGATTTTTGAGTGCCAAAAGAAGTGTAGAGAAAAACTGTTTGTTCAATTAAAATTGCATGTATTGTCTCTTTCTGAAAAAAAAAAATGTTTTTAGTTATATGTCATTTTGTCTCTATTAATAAATATTTATAGTGCTTCTTTCTCAGATTTTTAATAATTGTGTTAAATCGCTACTCAATTTGCTCTGATTTAGCTATTTACCAATTAATACAAATAGAATATCTTGAATTTCAAAAAAATCAATGAAATGTATTTTATTTTTAAAAAATAAATAATGCAATGAATAAATTTGCAATAATTTATTGTTACTTGTATATTAAATTTTTTTAATTAAAATATTTTTGAATTTCTTTGAAAATGGATCTTTTTGCTTAAAAATTATTTTAAGAATTTGTATTCTGATTTACTGAAACAAGAGTTTTCTATCTGTAGAATTTTTTAAAAAAATTATTAGTTTTTGATTGGTTTATTTGGGCTCTGTTTTTAAAAAGCTATTTTCTTTTTTGTACCTGAAAATGCAGGACTGAAAGCATTGATTGCCATTACATGAACATTTTTTTTCTTTTGTTATCATAATTTGTTACAAAAGAAAATAGATGTTTAATTTCAGGAAATTTTTAAACTGTATTATTAACCTTCAAGTCAAGGTTAGGAACCAGGTTAAGTTTAAAAGTCGTATAGCATTAAATATTATTCATGCAACTATTCTCATGAAAGTTATTTGGTGTTTAAGTTGCGTATATTTTTGATAATAGATATGTATTTGTAAAATTCTAACTATTATTAAAGTGACATTTCTGCCCTTAGAAAAGAATTTTACTGTGCTTATTTAAGATATTAATTAGCTTCACACAATTTTCATGGTAATCAAAAATCAAATTTACATTCTACTAGAAATGAAATATGCAGTTTACCATATATATATATAGTTTTGGATAAAATATCCAGTATACCAAAACAGTAGCTGAAACTCATTTTAAATATGGACAAAAAATAGGCATTTTAATTATTTAAATAATTAAAAATTGGCGATTGTGATTTTGAAGCCCTTATCATGTAAGAAAAATAAAAAATTTCAATAAGATGTATCTTAAAACTTAGATTTTTAATTCGTTTTTTTTTTTTTTAATTTGAATTTATTTAATTCACTACATGGGATTTTAAAAGAATAAATTTTCCATTCTGCTCTTAAATTAATTTTTAATTTTCGGAATTTTTTTTTTAATTTATAAATTGCACCTATATTGTACACTTTGTATTGGTTGCATTAACTGTCATGGAATACAAAAATGCTTTATTTTAAGTATACATTTAAAATGTATATTTGGTAAATGAAGAAGTTTTATGTTAAAATTTTGTGCTTTCATTTAACACTGATTATGTAATGAAAATTCTTATTTTAAAGGTTTTATTCCAAAAGTACATATTTTTCTGCAAATTAAAATACATATACAAAAAAAAACTATAAAAATATTTCTTAGCAAGAAGAAAAAAGAGCATATACTAAATATGTATGATTGCAGAAGGTTTATTCCCCCCCCCCCTTAAATGGAACTTTTGCATTAGCATCTTCAAATAGTGGAAGATTAGAATTGATATTA
Source organism: Nephila pilipes (assembly GCA_019974015.1). Taxonomy (NCBI): domain Eukaryota; kingdom Metazoa; phylum Arthropoda; class Arachnida; order Araneae; family Nephilidae; genus Nephila; species Nephila pilipes. The sequence continues at coordinate 43,863 of BMAW01078484.1, read as the reverse complement.
TCTTAAATTTAAAAATTAGTTAGAAAATACTATTCATGCATATCACTTTCAAATGTGCAATTAATGTTTCCAGTACTGTAGTTCATTGGATGAAATTTTTTTTTGCCATCCCGTTATAATGATCCATGTATCCTTGAAATGTCTTTTCTGTTATATTATTAAGAAGGAATGAATAGTTATTGATAGAAACATTTTTCCTATGATTTAATGTTGCTAGTTAAATTTATTGAGAATATTTTGTGAGAATTGGTTAAAATATAACTGTACTGTAAAAAAAAATTATGTATTCTTTTGTAAGATAATTTTATTTTAAACAGTGCTGTATAATTTATTTTCAGTATATTTTCTTAGCTTAAAAAGTGCTATATTATCATAAATTTTATGTGAATATTATGTAAATCTTTTTAAATGTTTGGAATATTTCTCATTGTGCAGTGCTTGAATGTTATAAAGAACCTAATCTCATTTTGAAAACATTCTTTAGAAATAATAGACTTTTTTTTAATTAGAAATTTAAAATGTATATGCTTATCTATTATGAAAAGTTTCTCCCCCCCCCCTCCCATGCACACTTTGATACTATTCATTTTTAATAATTGGATTTAAATGCTTAGAATGAAGGGGAAAAAATATACTAGCTATTGTCTTTTTATTTATTATTAAAATACTTTAAAAAAATTCCTCTCTCCCTCTGAAATTTCAAGTATTAGAAGAAGTACTATTTTTCTCTCTGTTATTTTCATGTTTTTGGAATTTAATTAGCAATGTTATGAAGCAAATATCTGGTCTATGAAAAGTATTTTTTAAAGAATAAGAAGATTTAAATTTGTTTTGGAAAATAATATTTGAGTGGAATCATACAATACTTTTATTTAAAATAATTTATGAAAATATAAAATTTTCATAAATCTGTTGAAATTATTTATTGTGAAAAGAAAAACAGAAGTGCCAAAATTCAAATTAGGATCAGAAAATAATGAAAAATTTGCTTAAAATACTGAGAATGTTTTTGAAATGATTCAGTTCTAATTGCAGTGCTTTGAGATGAAGTCAGCAAAACGAAAAATCTAGGTTGTAGTTGTGAATTATTTGTTAAAGGTTGTGATTTTGCTTTGCACACATCTTATTCCTTAAGTCATGGGAAAGTGGTAATGTGTTATGATTCATTTGTGTCAAATTTAACTTGGCCGTTTGAAGAAATGTACTTTAGTTATACATGAGAGAGAGAAAAGTATGTTGAGGATGTGTATTTGGATGATGAAGTGGTGTGGTGTATGTGTGTTGATGCTGATTATGTATAGTTATGATGAGGATGCATTTGCGTAGTTAGGGTATTAATGCTGTAGCCTTGTGATTCATATTCTATATATGCAGTAATCAAAGTTTATGGTTAATAGTGATCTTATGTTTTTGTAAGAAATTTGTGACAAATGAGTGAAAAAAAAATTTTTTTGCTTTGGTATATACAAGGCAAACACAAAATTTCACTTCCCTAATTTTCTTTTTTTTCTTTTTTTTTTTTGCAAGTATTTTTGCCTTAGCAAAAAATACTTGCTATCACGTTGACGACTGGAAACGACTGATCGACTATGTTCATATTTTTCTGTGTTCATATCTATATTATATCGTTACAGAGTTTTTCCTTGTGTGTGTAGAAGTCATCCTATTATATTTGTCTGGATAAAGAAATTAAATTTATTATATAATTATTATCTGCTTAATACTACATACATTCTACTCAGTCAATTTTATTCATTATCATTTATCTCAAATATCATTCCACTTTCAAATATTGATATTCATTGTAGTGGTTTAGGCTCATCAAAAAAATTAACAGATTATTTTCATTTGTTTGCAAGTTCCTTCTTACCCACTTCTGTATGTAATTATGCTCCTCTGAAAAAATTGAGCATGTCTGTGCAAATTGGAGATCTGAACCTGACTATTTATTTATTTTGATTTTAAATATGAAGGTGTTTTCATATTTATATAATTGTTTCTGTTTTGTATGAATGTTCCATATTGAAAAAGAAATAAAATAACTGAACTAATTAAAGTAATTTTATTATTTTAGATGTATTACAATTAAAGAGTTAATCATTTAAGTATAAAATAAAAGTATAATCGCCTTGTGTAGCCTTATAGATGAGCTTAAAGTCCGAGGTGCTTTAAAAAAAAGAGAGAGAGATTAATAGCTTTTGTATTGATAATTTGTATCCTTTTATTTCTGATCATCCTGTGCGGTGCATTAGATTTTGGGATTGATTTTGAATTGTTGCTAAAATCACAGGATCTGGCTGTGGTGTAAAATGATATAAACTATGAATTATTTTTAACAATATTGTTTAGCTATTATTTTGCTTATACTTTGTAGTTTTAAAAACAATATGTTTTCATTAACTTTTGTAATTTTTTTTAAATCTTCATGTACCAGAGGAATTATTTAGAAGTTACACACTTGTTGGAATGCAATGTTGGTTCTATTATCTTCAGAATTAAAGTGTTTTACATTTTTATTATAATTAAAATATATACTGTCTAAATCTATGTGACATGTTACATTAATATTTGCTTGCAGCAAATATAAAGCAATTGCATTTATTAGAATAAGGTATTTTCATTTGAATAAATCTATATGGGCATTTAAAACATGTTGACTTAATTTTTTATTTTGATCTGAAAATGCATTTTTTACTCCTTGTAGCAGAATATTAAGAGCTCATATTTCTCTCTGCATTCATGTTAGTAAATGCCCTGTTATCAATGTTAATGATTTTGAAAACAACTTTGATTCAGGAATAGGTTGTACATTTCAGAAGTAGCACTTTTAGTAGTATCATTTTAGACAGTTATTTTGGAATAAGTTATTTCTGTTCATAAATCAGTCTATATAACTAAAATTTATTTCGACCACAGATTTGATTCCTTTAAATTTAAGTAACATATGTTTTTATTTTTTAAATATTTATCAATAATTAAAATATCTGTAAATATTTTTAAATCTTGAAATGTAGAAACTGTGTTATTCATATCTAATATTCAAACTCCTTTAAATTAAAAAAAATAATTAACTGGTCCAGAATTATATTTCAATATATAATACCAAATAAAACAATTAATGTATGTACAAAATAAAAAAAATTTGATTTAATTATTTATTAGCATTTTCAAATGAATGCTCTTTTTATATATTAAATCCATATTTGGATTAGCGCTGTATGTTAAGCTCTTTATAGAAATAACATTTTTTATTTTAAATAATTGTATATTTAATGTGTAATAGAAATACAAATACATTTCTGTTCCTATTTTATTCTTTAATAAACTGTTTATTTGAATTATATTATCATATATTTATAACACATTTTCAGTAAATAAATAGTCAGGTTATTCTGCACAGTTTTGAAACTATATACATGTGTGTAAAGGTTGTCATTCATAAAACTTCTAGCTGTTCATATGTCAAGTGCCATTACCAGTCCTTCCTGGTTTGTAAGCTAACTAAGAAAATGAGGGGGAAAATATATTCTGCAACGTGCATTCCACATATTTTCAGGGCTCAATGAGTTAACCCATTCCTCGGGTTAATTCAGGGATAGTATTTAATATTGATTTAGATTAAAATTTAAGATTGTGGAAACCTCATTGTGTGTCACTACAGCCTCAGGTTGAAGTCTTCCAAACTTAGTGTGATTGTACAACTGCAGAGAGAAGTAACAAAAGTTTTTTTTTTAACTGGCCTTTCTTTTTTTGTTTTTAAGAGCAGTATCCCCTTTAATATTAAGATTCCTCTAACTGCTCTGTTCCTTGATACTTATAAGTGCCAGTTTTCTCTAATCTTGTTTTATTAAATACATGTGTTTGTGCAGTTGTTGCGTTTGTTGTTTTTTGGATTTCTGATCTGAGGTTTGCACCAATGAAGGTTATTTGTGTTTGTGTTCCATGCTCTGTTAAAAAAAAGTTTTAAAAATATACATATATATATATCAAGTGTAACGATGTGTGTGCCTGTTTGTTGACCCAGGTCCTTGAGAATAACAGTGGATTCTCAAAGGATGTCGACTAGAAGATAAATAAATTACCTATATTGCATGCATTCTTGTGTTTCATTTTTAGTTTTTAAAAACATGCATTTGTACATTACATAAGGGATATACTTGAATAATTGTTTGGGGATTCATGTTTTTTTTAGTAATTATTAGTACAATCACAATTTAATTACATATATTTATATGTAACAAATATTTGTTCATTAATTTAATTAATTATTCACACATTATTTCTGAAGGTATTTAGAAAAAAAGAGACAAATTAGTTTAAGAAAAAATGTTGGAAAAAAATTATGAAAGATTGGGGGGGGGGGGAAAATACTGTTTAAGATAAGTGCTAAAAACATTTATCTGTAATGTTGACATATGAAACGTGCAGCTTTTGCATTAAAATGTGAATAATTGCTGGAAAAAAATGTAGAGCAAGAAACATTGTCTTGTCTAAGCTATTTAATAGAAATCAATACTGAATTGCAAAATTTTCCATACGAAAAGAAAAAGCCAATGTAATTTATGATTTTATGCTGTTTAAAGTTATGATTTTTTTAAATTTAATAATTGTAAAGAGAGGTAATGAGGCATAGAAAATATTAGTGAATGAAGTGTAGGTTTTTTTTCGCCAAAGAAAATCACAGAAATGAAACATTTATGTTGAGGTACTAGATTTACAGGAAATTCGGTCGAGCTTATCGTACATTTTTTGAATGATAGTGGAAGAAATTGGACCTAATTTTATTCATTAAAATACATTTACGAATTGCATCCTGAATAGAAAATTGGCCTGGTTAATGACTAGCATACACTTTATGTAAAGATGATCAGTGAAAACGTAATGCCTGCTAATTCATGTCAGCTCGTAACCTACATCGAATCGCGAGTTCTAATTCCACTCGTTTTGTGTGGCTGATGCATGTTAAATCTGTTGAAGTTTTGAGAGTGAGGTGTCAGCTCAGATGTCGTCCTCGTCATTTGACTGGTTGAAAATTACGAAATCCATCGCCAATAGCCCTCGTGTTGCTTCAAAGTAAAACGTTAATAAACAATCAGTCAATCAAAGCTGGATTCCTCTTGTTCGCCGTGTAGAAAAATAATGCTGCCTGTACATGAGGTTCAACTATGCCTTTTGGCGGAGTGGATATTCGGAGAGGGGGGGGAGTTCAGGTGTCCTCGTCACTTAACCAAGGTTCAAAATTACGAGGTCGCCAATAGCCATCGTGTTGCTTCTCAGTGCGAAGTTAATGAAAGAGTCGATCACAATGAACTGTACTGAAATGGAAAATCCACAAGGGCGTAAATATGGAAGTACCGAATTACGTGCCGTTCTCATTGCTTGATAGAAATTCAAAATTACGACGGCCATCCCCTATAGCCCGCGTGCAGCCTTAGGGTTAGCTTTCTACTGTACGATTTAATCCAAATTTTTTTCATATAGCTAAATACTTTGTTTCTGTTTATGTATCGTAATTGCAAATAAAAAAAGGGGTTCGTGATTTTAGAGTCCTAGTTCTATTTATCGTGAAATAAAGATTTCTTCAATTTTACTGCGATACTTGGTAACTCGATTATTGATGACGAATGTAGCCAGTCACTTTTTTTTTTTTTTTTTTGCCAAAAATTGTCAAGTCCCATTCCTCATTTGATTCGAAGGTATTAATTCCAACCAGTCACCCTTATATGAGGAATTCAGGGAACTTAAGTTTGTAAGCTTTTGGCACTCTTACTTTTTTTTCTTTGGTTAACTCCGTAATTAATTTATAAAAATACGAAGAGCACAATTTATAAATAATCAACAGTTGTAATGATAGTACGACAAAAATTATAGAGAATCAACTTTACACCACTACCTATTTTCGTGAATGAATCGATTAAATATTTCCAACTCCACCAGAGGCTGCTCTTTTCTTTTTTATATAGCTCTTGCGCCACAAAACCTCACAGTCACTCTCTCGCATTATTTTTTTATAACATCCATCAAGAATTAAATTTCATACATCTTTTTATCGCAGTTTTCTATTCTAATTTTAAAGTTTTCAACCACAGCTTTAAGGTGGAAAAGAAGCAAGATAATTTCAAAGGATTGATGACTTTGCGTACAACTGTAAGTGAACATTTTGTATTCACTCCATTGGTATTCCGTCTCCATTTAATACAACCTGGTGTACTAAAGGTTGCTCTGTAGAAAGTGCTATTTTTTCCGGCTCGGTCGTGCCGGATTATCGAGCGTCAATATAGTTTTATCGGGGATACCAGATATATATATATAAGGTCTTGATAAAAATTTAAACAGGCGTGTTCACCAGCATAGGAAGAAAACGAATTGTTTGGGGTCGCACAAAACAATTCCAACTCTAAGACATCGACAATGGCTCATGAACAAAAAAAAAAGGGGGGGGGTAACTTTTCCGATATTAAAATTAAAGAAAATGATAAATTATTAAATTGAATATTATATCAGATGCATGCAATTAAAGCAAACGATAAATTATGAAAATGAATATATTTAAGTTAAATTGAATTTAAGTTGAAGCAATGGATAAAAAATTGAAAAGTGATCTGGTACGCCAAAACACTCCACCTAAAACAATATCCCCTTAGGTGACTGATTATAAAATTTGCATATTTAAATTTAAAATAACTCAATTTATGATTTCGTATTGTGAAGGCTGCGTCATGGAATTAGGTTGATATTGTTTTATACATTTTATATACGCTCGTATCATAAGAATAAAAAAAAAAAAACTAGATATCATAAAATTAATGAGATATGTCGCATTGAATTTTAGAAACTTAATGCATTAATATTTGGTTCTCTTGAATTGGTTACAAATGCCAGAGACTTCATAAGGTTTTCATCGGGTTCTCGTTTCACTTTTGAAAATAGTTCCTGACAAATGTAATTATGATATGAATAACTCTAATTATTGTGTAGCAATGGATATTTGTTTTGGGGCTGTTATGATTATTTAAAGTCCAATAAAGAGACTTATACAAGAATGTGTTTGTATAGAGAGAATAACAAATAAGGTTTATTAATGAGTAAAAAAAAAATATTTACCTGCCTTAAAGTTCTCGTCTATCGGCTATTTTGATTTCATGAACGTAATGTTAATCCTATGGAAATTCTGTTCACCTGCTGAAATCTATACTGTTTCAATGCAAGACAGTGCATCCGAAAGAATGTTTCTCTCCTATTTTTAAAAATATTTTCTTAAGACCGAAAAACCAACAAAAGAATCATTAAAATAAGGGTAAAAATATTTTTAAATATCGGGAGGGAAATGTAATTCCACAGAAATCTTCTGGTTTTTTTTTTTTTTTTTTTTTTTTTTGGGTTTTTTGTGTATTCAAATAGATAAAATAGTAACGATTTGAGGGTGGTAATAGATAGCACATAAATAAGATTATCATTACGCTGACGAATTCAAAATGGTCGATAGATGGGTGCCTTATAACCGATGCATGTGTGTGTGATCAATAACCGTTTCACATTTTTCACTCAATTTATAGAGCCTCTTGCAATGTAATTTCATTTGTCTTGCTGTATTTAGCGACGTGTGTAGCAATAAAAGACCATTTGATTGCAGGAATAAAATGAATCATAGGGATGAGTCTTTCTCTTGGAGTCCTTTTAGATGAATAAAACCGGTTTCAGACAACATCAGTTGATCGAGGAGATGACGGGGAATGCATCAGGTGTTATTTTAAAGTAGGAATCGACTTTCTCTGTTCACACTCAGTCAACTCTCACTGTCAGGCGACTATTCACCCGACATAAGTACTCTTCACGTTCTCATCCCCACTAGAACAATATTTTACTCTTGGGTCTTCAGACCTATCAACTAGTTAAAAGACAACTTAACTGAATCAACTAAACCGCCTTGTTTGAAACCAGCTGTCTGTGGTAAAAGAGATGGGGACACTGACTATTAAATGGACACCACACAATGATATCTGTTTCCGGTCACATGCGTCGGGTCGGATAAATCACAATGTGGACTCGTTTATAGCTTAAGGGGACCGGGAAAGCCTTTCTCTCCTTGTTTAATTGGCCAAAGTTATGTACCTTTTTCTCAAAAATGATGGAAGTTAGGATTATGAAATTTTCATGGAAGTTAGAATAACATATTTTCTCACCATTTTCTTTCTAAGTGAAATAGAAAAAATATTTATTATTTATTCATAATCACTCTTATTTTGGCATTTTTTTATTGCTTAAAATAAATCATTCTCGAAATATCACCCCCCGTGTTTAAATATGTAGTATAACTTAACATTATTGTCATTAATAACCGAATTCATAAGTTTCATAGATATTGAGAAAAAAGAACATGAACTTTCAAAATCCAAGTTTTGAGAAATACGCTTTTCAATATTTGATACTTTTATTGCTGAATGAAAAGTCTCATTTAAACAATTCTGCTTTGAATGAAGGATTATCACCTTTTTAAATCTCATAAGAATTTGAAAGTTTCTTTCTCTCTCTTTAATTTTAATTATTCATTTATTTTTAATTTATTTATTTTAATATTTGGATAGTTTCCATTCGCTGTCGGTAATGCGTTTTTTGGTTAATTTCTCCGCACTTTTTATTCAGTAATCACTTGGATAAATTTCAATCCTGCATAAAGTATGACACTTTGTTATATTGTCTACATTGAAGCAAGAAAAAGCATCAATAACACCGAATTTTAAGTTTAGATGGTCACATATACAGTTTTTGGTACACGAGTCCAGATGGCATTATTCACCGATTCATTGGGATTCTGTGTTTTTCCATAAAGGTATTTTCTTAGCATCCCTGGATTTGCCAAATCTCTAAATATAGGGTTCATGACTTCCATTATTGGCAGAGGTGCTTGCGTATGCTCGGTGTGGTCATACGTTTCGCCTTTTCTTGGGCACTATGAAATACACAACAGCTTTCAGATCCAACTGGAATTGGACAACTGGTCTATGATTTGAATTTTCATTGCTCCAAAATGAATGAAAATATTCAACCAACACATTTTGCTATATTTTTGAAGGGATCCAGCATTCTCAAAGGATTTACAATTCTGATGTAAGGTTTGTTCGCCTTAAACACGCACAAATGTGCTCCCATTACAATTTTTGCTGGCAGCAAATTTATCCAAAACATACTTCAAAACAAATAATGATGTAATTCCGTATCCAGAATATGTATTTTTATCAGGCTCTGCAATATTAAGGCTACCGTCTACCCGCCATTTTGATTTCGTGGACGTAATGTTAATCCTATGGAATTTTGACTTGAATTCTCACATCTTTACTATTTGATCTATTTGAATGCAATTAAGTGCATTTGAAAGAGCAAAAAATAATCAATGCTTCTGTAGAATTACTTTTTTCCTAAGATTTTTAAAAATATTTTTATTCTTATTTATATTATTCGTTTTTGAGTTTTCCGGTCTTTAAAGAATATTTTCAAATATTTTTAAAAATCGGCGGAAAAAAGTAATTCCACAGAAGCATTCATTATTTTTTGCTCTTTCAGATGCATTTTACTGTATTCAAATAAGTCGAATAGTAAAGAGGTGAGAATTAAAGTCGAAATTCCATAGGATTAACATTACGCCTGCGAAATCAAAATGGCGGGTAGACGGGGGCCTTAAGCGATTCTATACTGAAGGAAATAATTGCTTAATATAGCAGTTTCAGTTCCAACATTATCAATTGGTTTAATAACAATCTCAATATCATTGATGGTTGACTTTGCAGCATTTATACATTTTTTATACATATTCTTACTTCGTGGCCTTCTGAATGAGTGAACTAACTCTTTTATTCCAGAAAAATAATACTTGAAAGAAAATATTGGGTAATCTGTTTAAGTATATATGAAAAACTGAAATACATTAAAAAATGATTGAAAGTTTTTTACATAACATAAAGCGACAAGGTGTATTTTCCACAATATTTAAAAATCACGCAAGGAACAATATAATCAGTTTAAAACTATAAGAAACAATTGCAATTAACTTTATTATTGACACTTCTTCAATCGTAAGAAAATTATAAAAGTTATACAGATAATAATATATGTAAAGCATTAAATGAGATGCCACGTCACGAGAGAGATTTGTTAACATTACTCTTTAAATCATGGGTGTCTAAACTATGACCGTTTGAGGGCCACATTGCAAGAAAAAAAAATTGCTGGGCCGCACATAGAATACTTTTTCAACAAATTGAAATAAAAATTAACTCTATGTAGTTTTATTAAAATAAACTAACTTCTTTTTACTATAATTTTTTTTAAATTTGAATTAGATATGTGTTAGTACATATTTATTTTAAATTTGTAAAAGTTTTATTTCATTTAGTTTGGATTTCTTAAAAATGGAAGAGACCGCGGTAGCCTAGTGGTTATGGTTTCGAATTCGTGGCCGGTGGATTTCGTTAAGTTGCGGGTTCGATCCATGGCCACTTAAGACCCGCTGAGTAGCCGGGGCTGTTGCACGTTAAATCTGTCGGGGCATGGTGTGAAAGTTAGGAGAGGGGGTGCTAGTTTAGGTATTGTCCTCGTCACTTGACCGAGGCTCAAAATTACGAGATCCATAGCTAATAGCCCTCGTGTTGCTTCTAATGCGACGTTAATAAAAACTAAACTAAACATAAAGATGGAAAAAATTCAAATTAATGAGATGGACGAATTTGCTTTTATTGAACGAGCAAATCGATATCACTTTCAATAGACGAGGTTGCAATTCTTAATGCCTTTTCAAGATATTTGTCAGTGACCTTTGTCCTATTTTTGTTTTTTATATGCTTCATTCTTGAAAATAATTTGTTCACAATATAGTCACTGCCAAAAGTTGGAGACATTAATAAAACATGATTGTGAAAATTGGGATATTTATCGCGGGGTAGGTAATCTTTATAAAACTCCAGTAAAGAAACATTCTCAAATTTTTCTTTCAGTTCAATCTCCCTTTGCAGTTCAATGCATTCCATTTGAAGATAATTTACTTATTTATAGGGAAAATAAGGTAGAAAATATGTTGAAATACTCTTCATTTTTTCAAAAATTTTGAAATGTACTCTCAAACTATTGAATTAAATCAAAAATTAATGCAGCATATTTTGTGCAACTCACGGGTTTATGTGCAGCCAAAGTACTGAAATGTGTCAAATCTTTTATTTTTATTTGATTGTGCCAAAATTTCAACTTCCTTTCAAACGCTGTTATTGTTTGGAACATATTATTAATAAATTGATTTTTTCCTTGAAGTCTCAAATTTATATCATTCAAATGTTCCGTTAAGTTTACTAAAAAAGCTAAATCTAAAATCCAAGCTTCGTCCTCAAATTCATTCACAGGTTTCCCTTTTGTTTCCATAAATATTTTTATTTCACTTCTCAAATCGTAAAATCTTTTGAGCATTTCCCCTTACTAAGCCATCTTACTTCTGTATAATAAATAATATCTGCAAATTCAATGTCCATTATCTTGAGAAACTTCAAAATGTCTATGATTAAGTCCTTTTGCTCTTATAAAGTTAATGGTTTTTATAACAACGCTTAAAACACTTACCATTTTTAAAAGATTTCTAAATAAATTGCTCTGATGTACTTAACAACTTTCGCGAAAGTTCGATGGCCCTTTTTTTCTCTGAAGGACTCCCTTGGTCAAAAGGATTAGGATATCAAAATGCAATGTAATATACTGCATACAATAATTGTAATTCTTCACAAAATTCGCCGTTGAGTGAATACACACATAATTCAAAACATAAATTCTCATGGCAAACAAAGATGTTTTTATTTAAATTTTTATTTCAAAATAAATGTCAACGAATCGGATATATATGAAAAATATTGCAAACATTTATTTTTTAAATAAAAATGTGTAAGTTAAAATATTTTCATAATTTGCGTTTGGGCCGCCTTTTAGACAAACATGCTTTAAATGGTCAACGAATTGCAAAGTGATCTAAGAAAGAATGAAAAAAATCTAACCCTTTTTTTTTTTTTCCTTTTGATAAAAAAAGCTGTTTTTTTTTTTTTTTTTTTTTTTTTGTAAATCAAAAAAATTTTATCTCTCCAACATCGTTTTAAATATGAAAGTTTAAGCTATTTAATGATATAAAAATGTAAGAATCCCACTTTTGGCAAAAAAAAATTCTATGATGTTCAGTCGCGGTGGAAGGGAAAGGAGACTCAGAAGAGACCGGTCTAAGCAGCGGGTTGGACATCCCTGATTTAAACGGCTAGAAGATGTACTATATAGCATGCTTACGCACGAGATGCAAGGCGTGGCTATTAAATAACGAGACTGATGCTATAGTACATTTTTTTTTATTTCACATATATTTTATATAATACTTTAATACAATTCGTTTTTGTTTTTTGAATTATTCGTTTTCATTACCTTACAAAATTGGAGGTTGGATGTGTGAATAATAGGTTTATTGGTGCAATATCCCAATCTGACTCAGCTGCACCACACTTTAAAATTGGGTGGGAAATAAAGCGTGCACACACATTTATCGATTTTTTTTAAGTGCTGTACCTTACTTGTAACCAAAGTAATAATTATCATACATTGTTTCTACTTTTTAATGTTTTAGAAATAACTGGCGAGTTAAAAAGCACTTCGTCTAAAGTTCTAGACTAAGTTGCTGACTACCATATAGTATGTTAGGTAAATAAATTCAAATTTGGAATAGTTAATACAAAAATAAGTTTTTTTTTTTTTTTTTTTTGAAAAATTTAGCCTTTAAAAAATATAAGAGGTTATTGAAGCATAGCAGTTAATTACCATTCTTTAAATTTTAAATTTAGTGGATTTATACGCAATTTACATACTCATTTGTACTCAACAATTCAAACAAAAATCAGTTGAAATACTCATTTTGTTTGATTATGACAAACAAGACTGAAATAACTAGAGAAAAACACGAGCAGATAGAATAAATTTCAAGGTACTAATAGATATATATTTTTGTGTGAAGAACTTAAAATTTGATTTAATAAATACTTTTTCAATTTGTGGGAAATTAGAGTCAATGAAATACAATTTGGTAACTTTTGCAAGGAATAAAGAACGAGAAACATCGTTGTTTAAAATTTATTTGTATAAGCGTGAATTAAAGCCAAAAAAAGTTCAGGTTCTATTCATTCAATCATAATTATTCCGCAATATATGAAATAATATAACTTTTACTGATACAAAAACCATTCATCAAAATTTCGTAGTAAGCAAGAGCTAATATTCCACACTTGCTAAGTATTACAAAGAATTCTCACCTTTCCAGAAGATGGCGAGAACGACCACCAACTTACAGAGGAATGAACATCATGGCACATATTTTCAATCATTTTCCATGTTATAATAACATCTAAACAACAGCAGAAGAGATCAGCAAAATATAGATTCATTATCTTTCACAGACAGTTTCTTTGCAACTAATCAAATGATACAAGTTTTTAAAATTATTCAAAGGTAATGCAACTGTCTGTCGAAATAGCTGTTGTGTATGATTAATTTTTTATTTTAATGGTTTTTTTAAACTTATAATTAAGTGAAAATAGGTTATAAAGAAAGGTTTTTTCGATTAAGTGTTTCAAATTAATGCATTTTTTCAGTAGGAAAGGACTTTCTAAAAAATGGTTATATATAATTCAACTTTTCATTTTAAATTGAAGCGAAACTAAACACCTTCGTTAAGTATATATTTCATAAACGTACTCGTTCTGAGAAATGAAAAGAAATGGTTAACATATTTATCATATTAGGTTCCATTCTACAAAGACGAAGCATTGGTGTGGTGCAAGTGTGTTAGGACAGGGAGGTGTGCCAGCTCATCTAACTTTTACACCACCAAACCAAACAATGACGAAACAGTAGTAAACAAAAGGAAACAAAATTTTATTTCAAAAAATCTTAGTATGAATTAATTGCCTAGTAATGTTGCAATGAATAGCAACACGAGGGCAATTGGCTTTTTCTCTGGCGCATCTTTAGCGGTGTGTACACGCCACTAGATGACGCTTCCTTGAGTCGAAAGAGTTACATGTTTTTTATTTGTATCATAGAGAGAGAACGTTGAAACGAGGAGTAGGACAGAAGACTGTCCGCCAATAAATATTGTTGGTGAAAAGAAGTGACTATTGCGTTCTATATGCTTCTTCGTGTGTCTATATGCATCTACACCATAATTGGACGAAAACAACACCGGCCGTGAATCAGTGTCTATGACCACTAGGCTACCGCGGCCATCCTAAGTTTTAAATGCAGAATAGAAGCCTATCTTGAAAATAGATTCTTTCTGAACGCATAGTCTCTTATCATAAAAACATTTCATAACACAAGGAAATTTGTAAAAAATGTTAAGGTAATTGAGATGGTAAAATCCTTGAAATTTGCAATTTTTTTATTTTACTGTTGAAAATAGAGGCCACATAGCGGAATCTGTAGATGTATTATCAATGAGAGTTTGATAGCAAGAACGTTCTAAAATTAAATTTAAAAATTGTAAGCAAACGTGCCACTCTTCAGAAGAAAACAGCTTCATTTGCTATTTTTTCAAAATAACTTTTCAAGATTCTGATCCACTCTCCTCAAAAAATCTGCTTTATCCACAGTGCTGGTATTTTGTACATTTCGAAATAAGGTTATCGGTTATTTTATATAGAATGAACATAAAATTCTTTTGAATAAACACAAATTTTAAGTATTGCACAATATTTGTGTAAAAATCATAGGAAATTTTATTTATAACATTTAAAAAACTTCGTTTTTATTATATTCAATTTTTTACGGTTATAATTATGTTCAATGATTAAAATGCTACTTTTTTTTAATACCCAGATTATCATTACAAGCATAAATCTGCAGAATTCATGAAAATTTACCTACAGATAAGTAAGTAACTAACAAATATAATTGCAACAATTGATTATTAAGTGCTTGCACATAATAATTTAGGAATATAAATGAAATTCTCTGAACATAAATATATAGACATTTCATTGTTGAAACATGACTTTCACATTGCTTTTAATTTTGAAAGGTGGCAATTATTTAAACTCTGTCTCGAGTAAAATATAATCTCATTTTTACTTATCGAAGGTGTATCAGTTGCCTTAATAATTATACATATTGAACTAACATTAATATTTTAGAATTTACAGAAAATTGTAACCTAGCACCCCCCATCCCTCCGATTTAGAAAGTCGCAAAGCATCTACAGCGCTTCCAGTTTTCGCTCTTCTGTCATGGAATATTAATATGATTTCACAATAGATGTACTAAAAAAAGATTCTAAAATATCTGGCTATATTCTAATCAATATTATTTTGATTATAATTAGTTTCAAATTCTTTTTTGCATATCTTGACCTGGAGAATTCTCGACGCTAGATGTCGCTCGTTTTGTTTTTTAGCCACTCATCGGCATCCAGCTAATTCATATTTGCAAATAATCTTTTGTATTCGAGTTATCTTGTATATCACTATTTTTTTGGAAATGGCTCACTACACTACAGTGATTTTAAAAGATCTGAATACTCCACCTGTTTTACAAAATGTCGAATCAAATTTGATGAACTTAGAGCAAGAGACATGAAAATGTTATTGATTGTTAGGCTTAATGAAAATGCAAATATAGCCAGACTAATAGACTAAATAAAATTTACATATTCATTAAGCCTAATTGTTAATGTGTCTCTAGTTCTACATTAACCAAATTTAATATGGTATTTTTGTAAAAAAAAAAAGAAAAGGAAGTGCATTCTAATTTTTTTTAAATCATTGGGGATTGACGAGTATGGTGTGCATTGATAGTAACGTTACGATAAATGAAAATATGTTAAACTAAACTAGTGACATTTAGCGCTGAGAAAAATCTTGAAAATAGACTTGAAAAGCTTTAGACGCTTAGTAACGCCTAAACTAGAGATGGTGCTTGATCATAAATTTTTTACTCCTTTCTTATTTAATTTGGACCAAAAGTTTTCATTCCCATCAGAAAGTTGTGCACATTTTAGTATCATTTTAAAGATTTGTTCGAGCCTGACAAGCACCACAACTGTTTTATTGTATGAATTAAATTCCCACTTTGTACATACATATTCGATCATTGTTAAGAAATTTCATGTTTTATGGTGCTTATTCCATATGTAAGAAAGGTTGATTTTTTTTTTCCATTTTCATGGTGGGGTTGTGGAAAAGGCGATATCAGTTTCAGTTGTTGATTCAGTTGAACACAAGTATTTGCAGATTTTGTGGGATGTTGATTCAATCAGTTTGTCAAATATAAAGATTTTGAATTTTAATATAAAATATCAGTTTTAGTACTATATTGTCCAGCAGATAGTCAAGACAAATAAAGAGTAAGGAATAACCTCAACTCAAGATTTCTATTCAGAAAACTAATTCTTCAGAACTTTCAGATAGATAGAAATAATGAAAGAGCCTTTTCTCTTTAAATTAACATAAACAATTATACATAAGAGATGCAAGTCGTAACAAAAGGAAAAATCAAAAGCCCATCTCCACTTTACTGCTAGATTGGTTTTTGTGGGATATAGAGTAACAAAAGCTTTTACTTTCCATTCAATAAATATCGAAGTATTTCATCTTCACAAAGAACGCTCTGAATACTTGTTTACTGGCTACTACTTTATTCAAAAATTCTTTCGATGTAATATTACTCCGCGGATTTTTCTTGAGTATATTCCAGAGGTCATATCTGTGAGTTGCGTATTTACTACAATTCAAATGAATATTTTCTATTTTCACAAAGCGGTTTAAGTTTCTGACTTCCTAAATAATATAAAAACTTTTTATAAATAATCGCTGTCATATTTTCGCTTTTTCCTTTACTTGTAATTACATTCACCAGCCCATTATTTGTTTTTAGTCAGTTGAGATGATAGCTCAGAACAACTTTCAATATCTTTTAATCTGTGTTGTTTCGGAATAAGGCGCTGAAGTTGAACAACTGAATGCTAGTCTAGTACTTTGTTAAAATAGAATAAACGACCCGTTTTTAGCTATCGAATCATTGTAGAATTACGGTATTATAATGATCAAAAGTTATTAAAAGAGAACTTCTCTAAACAAAGCTGCCACAGCATAGTACTAATCGCGAATTAAATAACACTTGAAATAGCAAAATGATTCATCCGATTTCAAAGCTCCATATTTTCAAAGATGAATGATTCAGAATAATAAGTAATACAAAGGAAAATTGTGAAAGTTTTATATTGTGTATGTAAGAAAGACACAGATGGCCTCGTGCATTCTTGAAGTTTATTCCACAAAAGATGTAGAGTGAGTGAGTGAATGTAAAGTTTATTGGCGCAAGAGCCAGATATAGCTATGCTGCGCCAAACAAGATTAAACTGTGGTCTAGACGTGAAGTTGAAATAATTCGATATAAAAACCAACGTTTTTATTTGGTGGCAAAGTTTATTAGAGAAAATTATTGAAATATTAGTTAAAACTGTTAGTTATTGTTAACTTTAAAATTTACTTAAAAAGAGACATTTGTGAGAGTATTAAAAAATTCATAATACTCATAAAATCAAAACATGCATTTGAAAGTTTGTAAGTCATTCTATTAAAAAAAATGGGAACCAGAATTCAGAAAAAATTATTGTGATAAGACATGGCGCCAAATATTGGAAACTTTCTTTCTTGCGAATGATTACTGACTAAAAGTCAGCAACCCTTACTATCTCGGAGATAGTATCTCCCCTTTGTGAGTACAAAAGTTTTACGATACCTCATGCGGCGTGGGGAGTGCCCGGTGTTCCCAGAGAGGGAAAGAAATTTTTTCCTCAATCCTAAAAGCGCCGAGAGGAAAGAATATTTTGACTTATTAAAATTATTGAAATATTAGTTAAAACTTGTCGCAAACGTCTAAATATTGCATTGTTAGGCGAGTACGATCGATTCCCAAAATTTCAAAGCTCTAGCTTGATGGGAAGTTGGTTAAATTAACGATCGAAAATTTGATGACACACACACCAAGTGAAATTCAGAAAAACGTTTTAAAAAAGAGATAAGTGATTGACAAGAAGGAGGGTCGAAAATAGAGAAGGATCTCTAGGGTATCCCGGGAGTACGAAAGATGTAGAAGCTTTCGATGTTGCCTTTTCACCCAATGCACCTGAAATGGCCTCATGCGATATCTTGCTTCGAGGAGCTTGTAAAAGAAAAAGTGTATGCGCCACGATTACCCACAAATTTACGTAAACTTAAACGAAGGTTTCCTGTTGCTTTGTGTGCAATCAATGGGCAAAATTCATAGACACCTGGCGCCACGTCAAAATCACGTAATGTCTACAAATCGTATAGTTTGCGCTAACATCGGATTTCTCTATATGCTAGTTATTTACATCTTGTACTTTAACTTTTTTTAATTAATATATTTATTATTATCATGTTTCTTATATTATTCAATTATTTACATTCGGTAAGAAATAATCTGAGTATGTTTTCGTATATCTATAGTCTTATTCTCGTTTAATTTTGTTAAAATGTCTCTCGGTAAGCTACAGCAAGCCTATTTCAACTTGCTTTTGACGTTTGTTTGTATATTTACGATATACGCTTGAAATTATTTTCTGCTTTAAACTGATGCACTTTTGAACTGTTAACGGCCATTTCAGCTTTTTGTTTTGCTTAAGCTTATTTTGTATTTCAAATTATTTTATATATAAATATTGTTATGTATCATTAGATCATCGGTTGTTTCTGAACATGTTAAAAATAAAGGCCTCAATATTTATTCTAGTATTGTAATTATTCTAAAACCTCGAAAAAATAAGTGTGAATAGTATAAGTGTAATTAAGTTCTTCTGAATTATAGTATCTTTTAAGTGTAAACACTTTATATTTATCAAGCTGATTCTGTTTAAAAAATAAAGCAACACTAGATTAAACTATTTTCTCTTTTAATCAAGATACATAATCAAGCTGTAACAGTTATATAATGATTTATAATTTAAGCAGGTGTCATTTTGTACCTTGAATTAAAGTTTTTTAAAATGGGTTTTGCAAACAAAATTAATTAATTTAATCATAAGTTGATTATAATGCTTCAAAAAGGAATCAAGAGTATTTAAGAAAAACATGTGTGAATATGTAAATTCTATATGCAAATTCAATTTTAATGATTTTCTAGCATTAAATTTTTTTTTCTTTTCTCAAAACAATATTTATTAATCAAATACAATTTTTACGTATATATTTAAACGTAAAATGAAGTGCAGAAATTAAAATTCTGACTATTGAGAATAACAAGACACATATTAAATCTTATATTAGTGATAATCAATCTGATTTTTAAAAATATGTAGAAAATGTTAATTTTTAAAATTGTATTTTCATAGAAATGATACAGTAGGGGGAGGGGAACAGAATTTTGAGAAATAGAAAAATTTATATATTATAAATCTTGACTATTCTTTAACAATTTGTTATGTTGCCTTGTCGTGCAAAAGTGATTCTTGTTTCTTCGAGCTAACACCAGAATCTCGGTTTCACTTTGCAATACATCTCATCACATGCATACTTTTAAAAACATGAATTAACTTAAGTACATGAATAAAGTGGTTAAATTCTGTAAATAAACAAACAAATATCAATTCTTTTTTATAACATCAAAATTATCTTATGATGTCTATTGAAAAATAAATATTTAGCTTAGGACTTTTATGAATGAATTGCAAATAAAAATGGATAGTAAATATGTATTTTATGAAATGTAAATAAAAATGTTTAACATGTCAAATAAAAGGACTAGATAATATGCTCAACCTTATCCTATGGTAAACATTTTATATGCGTTTTTTACAATTTAATGAACTATATATAACTACAGTGTTTGTGTCATATATCGAATACAAAATAAATTTTATATATTTATTCAATGGAAATGAATGTTGGAGTTCATGCATAGAACAAAATCTGAATATACTACACCAAACATTTATTTAAATTTTTGCAACCGTTTTTAGTCTACATTATAAAAAAAAATCAAAATACAAGAAGATCTATGTTAAAATCTTAATTATAAAAAAATTAAATTTTGAATTGATAAAAAACAAGTTGTGGTTTTGCCTCATCCCAAGTCATATGAGTTTAAAACAGATAACTTAATAAAAAGTAAGACAATAGTGATGAAACACCAGACAATCACTTATATGATGAACAATATTTGGAACATAATAGGAAGGATGCCTGATTAGACTGTGAAAATTTGGTTCCAAAATACACATGAAATTAGTGTTTAAATTAAAACCATGTTCTTTAAAAAATATATATGCTGAAATATCTTACTCCTGTCATAAAGCATCTGAAATTTACTTCAAATAATTAAAGAATAATCTGGAATAAAAGCTCTTTTGGCAACATTTTATTCTGTGTGTATAATTCTTATTTTATGACTGCCACACAGTATTATTGGAACGAAAAACTGATGTACAACAATTGTTCGAAAATGGTAAAACCTTAATATCTTAAATATAAATACGTATCTTTAAATAAGATATATAATTCTCCATCAATTAAAAAAGACAGTTTAAGTTACATTACACACTTATGAAGTGAAAAAAAAATACAATTCTTGTCGAGCATCATTGTTGTAATAGTCATTGGTAAAAAACGAAGCAAAGTGGCTCAAAACTCTTAAAATTTCACAACACATTTTTTAAATACTATAATGTTATTCTATAAAATATCCTCAGCATCATACACAAATATTTATATGTATGAAAATAATTTTCAACACTGATCTATACGAATTGAAGTCTAGAAGTTACTGAATATATGATTACAATGTAACATTATGGATAGTCTGCTTTAGTTTATGTATAATAAATTTGCAACACACAAATAATTACTTATAAGAAAATTATTTTCTTAACTGACCAATAACAATTCTTAAGATATAATAGAACCTCTCTGAAAATATTACGATATAACCTTTCAAATATGCAATATTTTAAAAAAATTGAAGTATTTTTGAATTAATTATCTATTCCAATTTGAAAATTATCAATGTATAAACCAACTAATATTACAGTCAATTTTAACAAATGTTCAAAATAAATAAATATGAAACATCTGAAATAATCTTATTAAATAAAATTATTAGCAGAAGTAAAGAAACATTTTTTTAAAAAAATATTAGCAAAGCATAGTTAAATTAGGAAGCTTTCAATAATGAAAAAAAATGTTTGCATGTAAACAAAATAAATTTAACAAAACAATTTTAACTTGTTGATACAAGAATGATTCAATACCTTTCTGCTACA
>BMAW01078484.1:0-22516 GCA_019974015.1 Nephila pilipes | reverse complement strand
ATTTTAACTTGTTGATACAAGAATGATTCAATACCTTTCTGCTACAGCAATATAAATTCATATTTAAACAATTATTTTGAAATAAGACATAAAAAAGTTACGTAATACTTTCTCATTAAATTAAAAATAATATATATATAGCAAAATATAAGTTACATTAGTTTTATTTGCAGTTACAAAATTATTGAAAGCAGCTCTAACACATGACAACCTGGGGCAGTCGAGAAGTCTGATAATTATTCTGATCAATTAACCCTTTAACAAAGCAGAAATAATCTGAATACTGTGTTTGAACTTGACGTTCCAAAAGGCCAGTAGTCTTCAAAGGGGGAATTATTTTACATGAACAACGTAATACTTGTGGTGGATACTCCAACGCTTTATTTACATATGAAAAATGCAAGTAAAAGATGTTTTCCTTTTAAGTGATTACTTTAATACAGTTAAGACATATTAATGGAAACTATATTGAATTTAATTCCACAAATATAATGTATGAGAGATACAGTAAAAGATATTCAGAGCCATGTTTAAACACTTCATTTCTTTTTAATTCAACATTATGTACATAGTAAGTTAAACATCAGCTAGAAAAATTACTGTCAAAATGCTTCCATAATATATGTTATAAGAAAGAAATCTGTTTTTCAAAATATTTCTTAAAAAATTCCTGTAAAGTAAAAAATATATACTCGAAATCATTACTTGAAACAGTTCTACATTAGAAATTAGTTTTATAATACCGATTATATATGTCAATTAATAAAAGTTCAGAATTAGATAATAAAGTTATTCTGAGTACATACTAAAAAATTTGAGTTATATTCCTTTAATTTTACTCCAGTTTTTCAGATATTTTAATTAGTCACAAAGGTTATAGTGTGATAGATAATGACTTTACTATTTTGTATATATAGCAAGCATCAAGCTTTTTATTTTAAATAATTCTCTTCAGTATTTCATTTAAAAAACAAATGCATCATAAAATGAAATTCCACACTATGAGTGACCTTCCCTATATCGCAAATTGAATTAAATGTTAAAAATAAATACTAACATATTAAAAATTCTATTAACATTCATCAAACGGTTTTAATGAATGAAATTTTAAAGAACAGCAGTAAAAAAAACATTTTTTTTTTTAATATTAGAATATCACAGTTAAATTAGGACATTTCCATAACTATAACAAAATGTCTGTGTGTGAACCAAACAAATCTGAATAATCATTTCCGCTTGTTGATAGAAGAATGGTTAATGATTCAATACCTTTATGCTGCAGTAATCTGAAATAATTTCAACATTTCTTTTAAAGTAAGACATTAAAAAATATATATATGAAATTTCTCATTCAGTTAAAAAGTAGCATATATAGTAAAATACAGTTACTTTAACATATGAAGCATAACACATTTCTAAATCGGAATACAAGATTTGTTTATATCGGCAAGTATCACGTGATAAGCTTTTCACGTGTTCATGACGTCACATGAATTTAACCCATTAACATTGACGCTTTACGTATTTACCCCGAATTTACACATCGAATTGGTACTATACGAGTAACTAAAGGAAGCTATAGCGAACACTTGGGGAAAAAATTCTCTTTGCATTCAAGTATTATCATTCCATTTTTTTTAACGTCAACGTCAATGATTAAAGGCATATGGGACTGAGTATTTTAATTCTTTCTTTCAATATGATCTTTCAAAAAATATGAATAAGCAAAAACCGGCGAAGAATAAATATAAAAATATTTGTATGTATCGAATATTCTGGAAAAACAATCTTTTTTTTTTTTTCTCGACCAGTTGAGCCTTTTTTTTCAAAGAGAACCTTCATCAGAGATCATTTTTGATAACTGTACTATGAATATCATATTCATGTAGTAAAAATTATACAGTTTCGTATTAAGTCCTAATTTCGTCAAAGTGACATTTGAAGAATTTAATAAATAAAAATGTTTTGTGAAATTGCAACTCATATTGTTAGAAAATAAATATAAAATAAATTTAATGTAAAACAAATCAAAATGCATGTAATTAACATATATTTCAGAGCATTCATCTTTGAAAATACGATGCATTTTTGTTCACAAAAATGAGCAATTTATTTTACTTTTAAAAAAAATCAAATTTTAGTAAATCTCACCTATACCGTTAATATATGCAAAGTAAATTTAATTATATAGTAAAAAAATTTGGTTAAGTTGCTGCGAAGTAAGCAGCAGTGCCTTAACCGTATATGTGTTATCGGCCCAGGGGCCATTCCGTCCTTGTCAAGGGGAGTGCTAACCTTCTCTCCTTTCTAATAACACAATCATATATTGTAGAAGGAGAATTTATATACCTCTCATAGTTTTGGAAACTTTTCTAGTGGTGTGAATAGCAACTTACTTTCTTTTTATATAGTAGTAGTTGAGTAAGATAAAAAGGACTGCAATTTTGAATAAAGGATCTGCTTTAACACACATTTGAAAATAAATACATTTTATTAAAAATTTATGCCTAATGACTTTGCAAGTGATTACATATTTTTTTAATTGTGCAATCAGAAATGACTGTATCATGCATTAAATTTAACATTATGTAAAAACAAGGATTTTCATAGATGTTTCTGGTGAAATGTTCCTCTCACACATATCTCATTAATTTATTATCTACGGTAAAACGGGCAGTTAAATGTTATTAAGATTCTTTTAATTGAATTTGGTAGGATCCGAATACAGCGCCTCTGTTGGCCCAACTACAGCGGCTCTATTACGAAAAGCATTGAAAAATCGTCCTTTTTAACTGTAGAAAGCTTATTTCATTAAAAGAATCATTTAAAATGGAAATTAATTTTGATACATCGCAATGATGGTACATCCTTTATGCTTCAAAACATTTTCTTTATGCATTGACGTTGTAGTAGCGCGGATCGCTCTTCGTATATTGTTTAACTGTTTTGGATGGATGGAGTGTTCATTTTTGGTGATAAGAGTCCAAGAAAAGTTTTTGTTTGATGAAAATCTGAGTAGCAGGATTTTCTTTGGTTGAGAGGTGAGTAATACTAATACTGCTATTGACTTCCCTTTTTGTATGTAAATGGTTAAAAAATATTGAGGGTATGGTAAAAAACATTTGAACAAAATTAAAAGAATTGATCTTATTTGAAAAAGCAAAAAGAATAATTATTAAAAATTAAAATAATTTTATATATCAATATGATTTGTTGTAGCTAAAATAGTGGTGTTGCATTCATTCATCATTAGTGTTTGTATGATTGTAATTTTCTTTGACGCATTGCTTTTAGCTGCTTGGTTATTTGTAGGTTATTTAAAAATCCTGGTAAAAGAGCGAAAATTTCAGCAAGGCCTTTAAGATGGTCTATTGCTTTAATAATATTGTTAACTGGATTATAGTTTTTACTTTGATTATAATAGTGAGGGGTATTTTTACGTGTTTTTGGAGTTTCAATGGTAGGCAGCGCCATCTATGATGTTGATTCAACTGCTTGGGCGAATGTGAAATTGTTTCTGATGGTTTTATTTTGTGCAGAATTGTTTTTGTTAATGGATCCTTTAGTGGGTTTGGGGGAAAGTTTGCATCCGTTATATGAGGCGGAATGTCCTTTTATGTTACAATTTATGCAAGTGATTTCTTCAATTTTGTTTTTAATTTGGCAGTCACGGGTGAGGTGTGTACCGGAGCATTTGATGCATCTTAGATTCATGTGACAGTTTCGTGCGCTGTGGTTAAATTTATCGCAATTGTAACACTGAGTGGCTGTATTATTTTGTAGTAATCAATTGTAATTGACATATAACAAATTTTACTAAAATCGAAGATTTTTTTTTATTAGTTTCATGTCATAGTAAAGTGACTATGCAGACCGGTAGGGGAGCTTCGTTCGCCTGTTGGTCAATTGATTTACTTTTGTTGGATTAAAATCGAGTTCTTCATGTATATCATTAACGTCAGTATTACTTGGAAAACCTTTTATAACAATTTTCAAAGCACGCGTAATTTTAGGTTCAATGACATAGAATTCATAAGGTTTAGTATTCAGAACATTATTAAGTGATCGATATTCTTCAAAATTATTTGTATACGGTTTGATGTATTCTCCAGAAAAGTGAGTACATAGGGAGGGGATTTCAGTAGTTAACTCTATTAAGTGTTGTCTATAGTTTCTACTAATTTTTAAGAGTTATTTGTTAATTTTAATTTACGAGCAGTTTTATTTTTAGGTGGTGTGATATAACCATCAGAGTCGATTTCTTTCTTTTTAAGAGTCTACGCTTGGGGAGGGGTACGGGGGAGTTGTGTATTGGACAGCCAGCAGTATCGCAAGGCGCAATAGAAACGTACTCACCCTCGAGTAGTTCCAATTCTTTGTTTCTTTTCTTGATCGCAATCTGGCAGGTCATATATTCGTTTTTTCCCCTTTTTAATGTTAATGGATTCCAAGAGAGCCAATTGGGATCTTTGAAGTTCTCTCATTTGAGCAACATGTTAGATTCTTTATTCAATTTTTCGTCGTCTGCAACAGGTCAGAAAAATTATTTAGTATAAATTCAAATTAGAATTTGCTTATCATACTTGTGAGATGATTGCATACTATTTGTGAAAGTACAATGTTTGGTGTCCATTACGGTACACCCAATGCAATTCTGTGTGCTTTAGTTTGTTAAAAAAAAAAAAAAGATATTAAAAAGTCTGAACTCATTATTGGACCATTTATTTTTTATATGACAAATGTAATAAAGTTAAGCAAAGCAAAAAGCACCTCCACTCCCCACCTCCGTCTCCCCTCTCACATAAGAAATCTTACCTAGCAAAAGAATAAGATTTGCAACACATGGCAGTATTTTAGATTACCCTCTTATAAAAACTGAATTAAATAAAATTCAAGAACAAATCAAGGAAGAAATAAATAAATACAAAAATCAGAAGTAGGAAAGATCTTCTTGAAGATTTGAATACCGAATATAACAGCCTTTTCAACATGATCAAAAAAATTACAAAAAAATTCAGCCTTTCCCTCCCTCTCCAACAACTCAAATGGAATTATACTCTAGAAAGGACAAAACAGGTCTGTTTTCCCTCACTATAGAAACCTCCTTTCAAATCGACGGCTTCCCTTCCAATGTTTTTGTTCCTTCCCTTCCAATGTTTGTTTATAATTTCCTCTGATTTAACCAAAGCCCTAACTTCACCTCTCTCCCAGAAATAACTCAAATTATTAAAAATCCCAATAAACGAAAAGCCCTCCTCCCCCCGTGAGCGTGGCATTCATAACACCTTAATGTGTTTACTCATATCACAATTTTTTTTATAAATCTCTTCTGTTTTTTTTTTTCTCCCTCCAAAATGAAGCAGGCCACAATTATTCCTTTCGCCAAGCCATGACAGGATCACTACCTTCCTAATTCCTATCGGCCTATCAGACTTCTTAACGCAATTGCTAGAGTCTTCGAAAAAATTCCTCTAAACCGGATCTTTGACCATTTCAACCTCAATAACATTCTCTCTGATTCACAGTTTGGTTTTCGGCATAAACGCAGTACCATGCATCAACTCCTTCGTGTTGTTAACACCATAACTGAACGCTACAATAATAAACAAATTACAACTGGTATTTTTCTTGGCATCAAATTTCTTCGGTCGTCTTTGGTTCGTCGGTCTGAAACACAAAGTAATTCTACTTAATTTCGCAATTTATCTTATCAATATTCAATCACTTTTTTTGCGAGTAACAGTAAATACAGACAAAACCAAAGCTCTTATCTTCCATAACGATGATAACCCCCTTTCCTCGCGAGCAAAACAAATTAAGTTATTCTCTAACAATATTGCATGGAACTCCAGTGCTAAATACTTGGGAGTCTACTTGGATTCTAAATTAACTTTTCAAATTGCTGGGTTATCATTTACTAACGCATCCCCTTAATTGGCAGCTTCTCCCACGTCTCCCTCCCTAGCAAAATTCTCCTATACAGGGTGTTTCGAAACTCATTGGCAAAAATTTAAGGGGTAATAAGAAATCCCCATCTGAACAAACAACATTCACCATACAATGCTTGGGCGTAGAACCAGCGGTGAACGGCCAGATGGCCCTATAATGGAAAGCATAAAGCACGAGTTATATTACACATCGTCATATTTACCATAGTTTCATTCCTCGTTTGACATACAGTAAACAAGTAATTCGCCCTATCATCTTGTACGCTTCTTCTATGTCTGGGATCACGCTGCTAAAACCCACATTAAAAAAGCTCTTAAGTCTTCAAAATAAAATTCTCTGGATTATTGTTAATGACCCCAGGTTCATCCGTAATGATATAATAAGATGGTCGAAAGCTAATAACATAGTTTTTTGAACATGGGTTTTCTTTCAAACTTCGTACTTTGCGTATCATAATTGAATTTATACAATAATTATCTTTAAAATTTATTTTATTATTTGAAGTTAAATAAAATTTATCATCTAAAATACATACGTGTAAGAATTTTTAGCCTAATTAAGCATTGGATTTGGCGACCATTTTGGTGACTTAGAAAGAAACTTGACGTAAAATTTAAATTATTTTAATAATTAGTTTTAATCAATCAGTTTTTGTTAATTACAATCAAATTGTCATCCAAAACAATCGTGTTCAGAAAATTTTAGCTCAACTGAGTGATGTGTTAGAGTGAGTGTTAAAATGTTAGAAAAGAGCTTTTAAAGTTTTGACATAGAATGTGAGTAGAATAGAACTCATTAAAAATAATTCAAGATAAAAACCAACTTTTTTAAAAATAACGTTTTTATACGGTGGCAAAGTTTATTAAAAGAATTATTGAAATATTAGTTAAAACTTGTCTCAAATGTCTGAATATTGCATTGTTAGGTGAGTAAGAACGGTTCCCTGAAGTTCGTTAAATTAAAGATCGAAAATTTCATGACACGCTGATACACACACAGACAGACACACACCAAATAAAATACATAAAAAAGTTAAAACAACTAAAATTAATTATTTCATCTAGTAAATTAAAAGGTTGGAATGCAGTTTAACCCAACCACCCTTGGCGACATGAATTATTTTGCGGTATTTTGCCAAATGGGCGAATTTGGCTGAGCCAGTGTTCGCCAAAAATCACTAATAATTTTGAAATCGAGCCAAGAGGTTGGGCTAAACTGCATTTATTACCAAAAAATATTGAAGTATTAGTTAAAATTTGTCGCAAATGTCTAAATATTGGGTTGTTAGGCGAGTAAGAACGATTCCCAAAGTTTCAGAGCTCTAGCTTGATGAGAAGTTGGTTAAATTAACGATCGAAAATTCACCTCTCAACCAATAGAAATCCTGCATCTCAGATTTTCATCAAACAACAACTTTCTCTTCAATTTGAACTTTTCTCGGATTCTACCATCAATAATGAAAGCTCCATCATTCCAAAGCAACAAAACAATACACAAGATTCGGGCTTGAAGAACGCTCTGCGCTTTAGGTGCCCGTCGAAACACCAATGTTAACGTTGATGACACACTGATACACACACACCAAATGAAATACATAAAAAGATTTTAAAAAGATAAACATCTCAAAATCTCCTTAATTAAAACTCACTTCCTATCTAGCTCGAAAATTCTACAGCATTTTCCTACCATGAAAACCACTTGTTACAGCTCAAACACTTTTTGTTCACAACTGAGAATTCAACATATCAAACATCTAAAACATTACTAACTAAATTTTTGACTTTCAAGACCACTTTATACGTTTACATAATTATTACCACTATTTTTTAGTATTAAAATTTAACTATTATAAAATATGAAACAAAATTGGGCAATGAAAAGTTTAATGTGTGAAACAATAAAAAATAAAAATCCTATAGAAAAGCTCTCTATCCTTTCACGCTTTATGCTTTTGCAGAGCATAATCTTTTTGTTTTATCTTCTTTTACATTAAAAATGAGTCCGGAATACAACACTTAGGCCAGACTGGTACTCCAGAAGATAGATAATTGTCGTTGGGAAAATAATTATAATTTAAAAAATTGAATTTAATAAAAAAAAATTTTTTTTGTTTGTATGATTGAAAATTCCTATAATTTTATACAAGTATTGCGCAATACTTATAATTAGTTTTTGTATTAAAAAAATGTTATATTCACTTTATATGAATTAACTTGTTTCATAAAGTGCAAAACATCAGCACTGTGGATAAAGTAGATTTTGAAGGAAAGTAAACCAGAATCTTGAAAAACATATTTTGAAAAAAGAGCAAATAAAGCTATTATTCTATGACGTTATACGGGCACTTAAATTTTTAAAGTTCAATTTTGGAACGTTCTATTTATAAAATTCTAATTAATGATATCTACAGAATCCGCGATGTGCCCTTTATTTTTAAAAAGAAAAAGATAAGAAAATATGCTTTGTTAAAGAATCCATAATCGAGAAAGGCTTCTATATAACTTTTGAAACTTAGGGCTTGCAAAAAAAAAAATTCTCTAAGTCATTCATTTCGTCATAGCAGAATGAAACCTAATATCACAATTATGTTAGTCTTTTTTTCCCCCCTATAATGAATATGTTTTTGAAATATATACTGGATGGATGACAGCGTTTAATAAATATATATATATATTCAATTTATAATGAAAAATTGTCGAAAAATGTTTTCATTCAAAACATTAAACATAAACAAAATATATATAATGAATTTTTATATGTGATGAATTCACATGAATTTTTACTACCACTAAAATAAAAACGATTTCTTTATAAAAGTCGAAAGGATATGCCCCTCAATGCCCTCACGCGATTTCGTGTTGCTTCTACTAAACAAATACCAACCGGTTTCCAAGGAAATTGGTTGAAAAAAGACAATAAATTAGTTCTAAAGATCCGTTCTTTTAAGGTATATGATCACAATGCCGCAGAAAAAGTGTTAACTTCGCGATGGACGTGGAAAATTACACTTGAAAAAGGGCGAATCCTGTCAATAGGGAAATCATAATGGTTTCCTGTTAAAATGTTGGTTCTTAATTCTACTGATTCACTTACTTGAGTAAGCATCAAAACCTAAGATTCTTGGTGGACCAACCGTAGATCACGTAAGTCTTTCTAAAATGAATGAATTTGAAAGATTTAAATGAAACTCAAGAGGTTGGTTTTTATTTAGAAAGTAGTTACCACCAAAAGAGGTTCAAGAAGGCTGCCATCTATTGATAGGAAATCAAATTAATAGAAATATTGGCTAATAAAAACATTATTTAAAATGTGGAAAAAATTTTGAAAATTAGTTATCGTACTGCTTACACGGTTGCCCATCGTAACGAACAAGCCTGGGGTGATGATAAATTAATGGTGAAATCCTATGAAAATTCATAAGAAATCCCAATGATTTTTTTTATATCCTGCTAATTCTTTTAAACCCCAGAAAGTGATATTAATTGTATTCCATGGCCGCTCTAGGTCTCTTTTAATTGTAATACTTTTTGCCTAACTTTTGAAATTCATCCCTTGATATTGACATTAAGTGATCCATTATCATAAAATAATTTTCGAATTATGAGTGCAACCTAATGCAGTTGGACCTCATTAACTTGTGGAAGTCGGGGCTCATGGTTTCTGAATAGCAGTATTAATATAGATTGTGAGTGATAATTTAAATTTTAACATTGATGTAAATTATCTGTGTTTCGTTTACACTCGCTCGACATTATTTATAATTATTAAGGAAATGACTTACGTGAGAAAAAAAATTCTTATAACTCTTTAAATTTGGCCAATTTAAAATGATTAAACGCACTGCTAATCTCAGAGATCACGACATCCTGAAAATATTCTCTTATGAAAAAAAATCCAAACTGAAATTTTTCACTTTTCTGAAAATGGTGATTCATAACTCATCCAAACCTTTGCCACAACCACAATTTGGGTAAGAAGTTGATCTTCCCGTTTTATAACGAAGCAGATTTAAGAATCAAATATTAATTCTTAGAGATATCTAGTCAAAATAATAAGTTTTGGAACCCATAGGGCACCAAACTCATCTTCATAAACACGCGGGAGAATTTCATCTCTAGTCTTCAGG
Source organism: Nephila pilipes (assembly GCA_019974015.1). Lineage (NCBI taxonomy): Eukaryota > Metazoa > Arthropoda > Arachnida > Araneae > Nephilidae > Nephila > Nephila pilipes. The sequence continues at coordinate 12,441 of BMAW01078484.1, read as the reverse complement.
ATCGTGCGGCATTAGATATTATGTAAAATTGGTTATGTAATTCAATTGGAATAGTCATAATTTAAAATAATCGCAGAGTTCCTTCTCGCATAAACTCACTCCACTTTATAATGTAATACTTAGTGTTTTATTCGTTAAATCTTAATATAATTCAATTAGTGTTTACGAAGTCAACTTGTTCTAAAACGACTTAAAAATTCATTCAAAAGTAAAATTTCATGGGCTGCATCTACCATATGCTGGGTAACAGAATATATATAAATAAATCCATAAATAAATAAATCCATGTTGTATTTAACTGTTCCACATTGACCACTAATGGTAATTCGTTGAACTCGCTACAGTACAATGGTGGAGTCATCCAAGATGACTTATTTTCGATAATGATACGGTTTACAAAGCATGTGTATGCTTTGACAGCCGACGTGAAGAGTCAACACAAATTTCAAAGAATTTTGTGGAGTGATACGCCCAATGAGTCACCTAAAACTTATGAGTTAGTTACAGTTACTTATGGAATTGTGAGTGCTCCCTATCTGGCAATGAGGACTTTGAAACAATTATCCATTGATGAAGAGAATAATTTTCCCATTGCATCACCTGTGTTGCTTGACAATTTTTACATGGATGATGTACTATGTGGAACTCAAACCTTAGAGGAGGCTCAAGAGTTTCAAAAACAACTTATAGTTATTATGCAAAAAGCTGGAATGCAACTTCATAAATGGTGCACAAACCATCCAGAACTATCACCAAGTGTCGATGGAAATTATAATTTCTTAAATCCAAGTGAAACCAAAACCTTAGGAGTGTCCTGGAAACCAGTGGAAGATCGTCTTTCGTTTTTCATAGTCAAAATGGAGCTTGGGACTTCATACACAAAAAGGAATGTGCTGTCTACTATTGCAAGATTATTTGATCCTTTGGGACTGCTTGGTGCAATTGTATTTAAGGCTAAAATATTCATGCAGAAACTATGGGCTTAAAAATTGATTGGACTGACATACTTCCAATTGCAGAGTATCAAGAATGGCCTAACTTTTTGGTTACGTTAGAAAGCATCAATAACATTAATATTGAGAGACGAATTGTGATTGAAAAAGCTACCCAGATAGAAATCCATAGTTTCTCTGATGCTTCAGAACGTTGCTATGAAGCAGTGGTTTATTGCAAGTCTTTCAGCTCTAATGGTGAAATTATGGTTAGACTGGTGACCAGCAAATCTAGAGTATTGCCGGTGAAAAGTCTTACAATCCCAAGGCTGGAATTGTGTGCTGCAGTCTTACTATCAAAGTCAGGGAAAAGAGTCATTGCTGCAATGAAACTGGAAACAACGGTATTCATATTGAGTGATTCCATGATAGTGCTTTCATGGATCCAAAAGGATCTAATGGATCTTAAAACATTTATGCAGAACAGAGTAACCATCATTCAAGAGAACACATCCATAAAACAGTGGAGTCATGTGTCATCTGAACCGAACACAGCAGATATCTTTTCACGGGGAGTGGCCCTGATAAATTGGTCACCAACAGAATGTGGTTCAATGGTCCCACATTTCTATATAACAGTGCTTATCCAAAGCAAACAATTTCTGTGTCCAAAGAATGTGAGGAATTGAATGCAGAACTTAAAAACTGTCAGTGTGACGAGTTTAAAGAAAAATTATCTGCTTTTAATGTGACTGTTAATTTTATTCATAATATACTTAATTTGAGTAATAATTATATAACTGTTCTTCGTATTTTTAGTTATGTTTTCAGGTTCATAAATAATATGCAGAATCCTTTGTACAGAGTATCTGGGTCACTTGAAGTAAATAAACTGAATCATGCAGAAAGTGTTTTAATTAAATTGGTTCAAAAGGAGGAACTTTCAGCTGAGATTGAGTATCTCAAGCAACAAAGGAGTGTTCTTCCAAAGAGTAAGTTAAAATCCCTAAATCTTATCTTATATTCTGATGGAGTCATGAGAGTTGGAGGACACTTGGGTAACTCAGGTTATAATTTTTCTAAGAAACATCCTGCTATTATGCCTAAAAATCACAAATTGACTTTATTAATTATTGATTATATTCATATTAAATATTTTCATGTAGGCGCATCAGCATTACTTAGTTATGTGAGAGAAAAGTTTTGGCCTTTAAGTGGTAGATCTACCTATCGAAAAATTATTCATAAATGTATCATTTATTTTAAAGCTAATCCAGTTATTTCAACTCAAATTATGGGTGACCTGCTTAGAGATCGAGTAAGAAGAAATTTTCCATTTAATTGTGCAGGTGTGGACTTTTGCGTACGTTTTTCATAAAGTATAGAAATCAAAGTAAGAGTATTTTACATAAGATTTACGCTTGTATTTTTGTATGATTTGTTACCAAAGCTGTACATTTAGAAATGGTATCAGACATTAGTTCAGGGGCTTTTATAGCTATATATTGTGTAGTGGAAGGTGCAACTTACTTTTGGTGCAGATTTTCTTCGTCACTTTGAAAGAATCACGATTACTTCAGACATGTCTATTTACATTCAAGTGGTAAACAATATGACCCCGATATTCCAGAGTCACAACTGCAATCCATGCTGACACACATTTCTCACAGACTCACTTTCAAAAACGCCCCAGATCGTAATCGAATTACAGAGAAAATTCCAAATAGCATCGCAAAAGATATGAATGCCGCTGTTGAGGTATTAGAATCGCTTTCGTAACAAAGCAAACAAGTGCACCGAGCCATGTAGTTACCAAAAACACTAGACTGCTCTTGTCTCTGTAGGCTGAGGGGCAGCACCGCCTCTATTGATAGGTACTTAATGAAAAAAAAAAGTAAAATGAATTTTTAATTGATATAGGAGCTGATGTTCGTGCGCTACTTTGAAATTCTAATACGAACTATGTTAATATTTCTAAGATCCACTTTTTTGCCGCAAATAGAACTATAGCACAAACTTTGAGGTAAAACTACTGCAATGAGACTTAAATATATAACTAACTTTCCCTTGTCCATTTACTACAGTTTCTACTTTTGGTGCAGATTTTCTTCGTCACTTTGAACTTCCTGTCTCGTTGATCCCCGGACCTGTTTGTGTTCGCAGGGCCGAGTAAAATCTTCAATTGTGGATGGTATTAAAATGATTTATCGGAATACTCGATTGCATAAACTTTTCTCCTGTTCTCTAAATTAATTGAAACAATCATTACAATTAGACCGATCACCCCAATGTTGAGCATTGTATTAATACAATAGGTCCCTCAATCTTCTCCAAGTCAAGACGACTCACACCCGATAAACTCAATCCACCAAACAAGAGTTCGACCTTCTCGTCGCACAAGGATTTTGAATGCAAGTTAATATCTGGCAGGAAACCACATAATTGGTGCTAGGAATGCGCAGCAAGGTGACTACATACCTAACGATTTTGGTTGTGGCGTCATTTTTTCGATATCACAATGAAGCGTTTGAGGATAGAATGAAAATATCCTAGGGCTCCTCGTCCAAAAAAGTGTCGTACCTCAATCAGAGCTGGCAAAGTTACACTTCAGGCTTTTTTTTTCTTCTTTCTTTTTCTTGACGAGGCGGACCCTTGCTATAAGGTTAAATGAAGATGGGACATATAGTTCATGCAGAAAGATACAATGAAAGTTAACGAAAAGTGCACACAGCCATCAAGAATCGCAGGATCGGTTTACTGCCGAAAGGTGTTAAGCTGTTACAGTATAATGCCCCTCCTTATTACGTAAAACACTGCAAAGATTTTCTCAAGCGCTTTCAACGGGATGTTCTTGATAATACTCCGTATTCTCCAGATTTATGACCTTGTGATTTTCATGTTTTGAGGCCTTTGAAAAAAAAAAACATTAAAGGAACTCCGGTTCGCAAACCTGAGATCCGTGTAGGCTTTAAAGAATGATTTTCATGCAATCAAAGACTTCTACAAACCCTGTAATGATAATCTTGTGAAACAATGAAATAACTGTTATATAACATAGTGATGATGAGTAATAGACAATATGTGGGTTTTCACTATTTACTTCATTCTGTATAAACTGATATACTCCCACCAAAACTTACCAACGTCCCACCGGATGCTGTTAGATACAACGTATATTTTATAACGTTTTTCTGAATTTCACTTGGTGTGAGTGTGTGTCATCAAATTTTTGATCGTTAATTTAACAAAATTCCCATCAAGCTAGAGCTTTGAAATTTTGGGAATCTTTCGTACTCGCCTAACAATGCAATATTTAGACGTTTGCGACAAGTTTTAACTCATATTTTTTTTAAATAATGCAGTTTAGCCCAATCACTTGGCGCAATTTGAATAATTGCCAAACTTGGCGATTTTTTTTTTTTTTTTGGCTGAATGTTAAGTCCGCTTCGCGGACCAATTTAGCACCATTTTGGCAAAATACCGCCAAATAATTCCTGTCTCTAACAGTGGTTTGACTAAACTGTATTCCAACCATTTAGTTTACCGGATTAATTAATTTTAGTTAGTTTTAACGTTGTTATGTATTTCACTTGGTGTGTGTCTGTATGTATGTGTATCAGTGTGTCATCAAATTGTCTATTGTTAATTTAACCAACTTCCCAACAAGCTAGAGCTCTGAAATTTTGGGAACCGTTCTTATTTGCCTAACAATGCAATATTAAGATATTTGCGAGCAGTTTTAACTAATATTTTAATAATTTTTTTTAATAAACTTTGCCACCATATAAAACGTTGTTTTTAAAAACGTTTGTTTTTATTTCGAATTATTTTGTTTATATTTTAACATGTGAATGTACACGCAATTTCACTTTATTTATTCAATATAATATTGACTACGTACCATTGATCTATTTCTAATTATACATGTTTTGTAACTAATAAACACTTGCAAAATGTTCTTTGGAACAGTCCTTACATATTGAAGAGATTTGCAATTAGAATTTCTGAAATTACAGTGAATATGACAGAAGGAAGAAGCTTTTAAGGAGGCTGAAGGTGGAAGTGTATCGGCAAACCTGATATGAGCATGGATGTGTTCCATTATTGTGTGTGAATAGAATTGTGCTCGAATGATAGGAATTTGGAGTACGTTAAGTGAAAATAAGGAATTTTAAAAGAAAGATTGACAATGTTTTCATCTACTAATTGGATGTGGTGGTCACGGTGTAGGACAAAATTTCTTATTTGCCACGGCGCATTTATCATTATTAATTAATTTTTTTTAACGTCTGAATTTTAATTGTATGTGTTTAGGCAAAGTGGTCCCAGGTGTGCTGCATAGGTAATTACTGAAAAAATGAATTGTTAATAGGGAACAACATTGTTCATGGTATTGTTAGTTGGAAGTATTTCTCTATGAAAGGGTGCATATGATAATTTTATTCTGGTTTTTATTTGTTATGAATGTGATGTGCTTCATTAAGGTTCTTTTTGAGACGTAAGGAATTGAGAACATCTTTCGCGATTAATACGAACAAAATTGGAACCAAAGTCACAAAAGAAGAAGGGTACTTCAAAATATAGAAAAACTACGACAACAATTACATGACGAATACCTTAACCTGAATAACGTAAAAGACAAATAAACGATTTAATCCTAAAAATGGAGAGTTGTGAAAAGATATTCGAATACGACATCATTGAATCCTGAGCATATCGAAACAAGTACATTTAAATCATTGAAAAGATTGAAATGAATTCCAAAAGAAAACTGCCATTTCTCGAAAAGAAAAAAAAAGGGGGAGGGGAGGGGAAGAAACTCTAGATTGTTGAGGAAAACCAGTTTTAGAGAATACAAGAATATAAAAGTAACCGTCATTGAAGATAAAATGCAGTATGTAACGCAATCAATTGAACCCAAATCAAAAACAGAATTAGTGTTGCTCAGTGATACAGCTGCATTTGAAAATTATAACAAAAACCAGATGAAATCGCGATTTGGTCCTGAATATCTTCTAGTCTTGATCTACGTCAGAGATAAGCCGAGGCTATTTATTGAAAATGCAACTACAAATAGGGCCATAGTGGATCGATCCAGGTTACATGATAAAGTAAACTCTAAAGTTTTTAATCTTTCAGCTTTGGATAACCTCGATATAACCGAACAGAAGTGTTGGGGAGGACATCTCAGATGCAATAAATTGTAAAAAATGAGTCGACTGAATAATTTTGTTAAAACAATTAAGAAATTGGTTGCTTCAGTAATAAATGGCACCGATGTGTATGCAAAATGGTACACTAAGATACATGATTATACTAGATAGAATCCATTCGTTAAGAGCAACAATCCCAACCGCATATTCAAGTCGCTAGTGAAGGTAGCACCATTTACACTCAATTCAGTTCAAAAGGACCGACTTTACGTTCACTCACTAGTCCAAGGTTGAAGTCGATCTGATACCGGAACGATAGTTACTTAAAACGCACAAAACACAGAATTGTTCCAAACTGAAACCGTATCGCACAAGAAGAGTGGAGAAGTTTCGATGCCATTGGTTGATGGCTACCATTCTGAGGTTATTCTACTGACCTAAGAAGAACATTGAAGTCGTCTGAAGAATCTTACAAGATCTGAAGAATTTTTTACTTTCCAGAATATCAAAAACAAGAAATAGTTATTTTGTCGCAAACTGGCTGTGCTGATAACCAGAACTTTGCATGTGAATCCAAAGAAAATGAAGAAACTCGCTTAATTCTGAAACACTTAAAATTATGAAACACTTTTTTGCCCAGACAACTGAATCATTTTTTTTTATTTTAAGTTACTTTTAAAAAAATAAATTTATAAAAGAGGTTTTATCAATGATTTTAAAAAGTAGAATATGTATATGCGTGTGTATGTAATGAATACAACATGGATGTTAATCCACAATGAATAAAAATGGAAAAAAAAAAAGAAATTAATATAGGTTGTTTCGAAACACATGGGCAAACATTTAAGGGTTGATCCCTTTGACCCGCTAGATGGCACTGTAATGGAAAGCATAAAATGAGCGCTTTCTTACGTATCCTCATTGCTACCAGGGATTTCAGAATGCATGGCGATCTACAATAATCTGGAAAAGGCCATGACTCTTGATATATACAGAAGAAATGACAAAGAAAATCGTACTTTTTTCATTCTTTCGATTACAGCGTTGTCTCGAGGTTCACCGCTTACTCTCCGCATATGTATTGTAGGGTGAAAATTGTTTAGATAATTTTTATCACCCCTAATTGTGCATGAGTTTCGAAACACACTATTTACGATTCATACATTGACTTATCAAGAATTTTTCTAATAAAGCGCCTCACCTTTCCACACCTTTTGTTTTCAGTTTCAGAATTTTGATTAAAATAATGTATCTTCTGTAATGTAAGCATGCGCTTTTAAAATATTTTTTGTTTCCTTTCTCCTTTTTGACTTTCAAATCTTTAAATTACTTTCTTCCTCCATTTCTCGAATGCATTTTGTGAAGACCAAGTAGAAAAGTTTTAATAATGAGAATTTCAAATACATAAAAGTCACTGATTTTTCGTTCTCCGAAACCCTGTCTTAGAGTTAATAGAAGAAAGAAAGGGAATGCTGTGTATTTTTTTACATCCTCAAAGAAAGACTTAACACTTATATGAAACGAAACCTATTTCGTAGAAAGGAGTCATTCGTTTGTTGGAAATCTGCCACTTAATCCTCCTAGGCTAACGCTGAAAACGTGTACAACAACATCTATTTTTTGTGTGTTAGCAGTCGAAACGTACTACCAGATGGCGCTCTTCGAAAGGAATCAAAACTGAATAAATTTTTATGAACTAATTAATAATAACGAAGGTTTCAAAATATTGTATTGTCATCAGATATGAACGAGAAAATATGAAAGTTTTGATCTCTGAAACATCAGAGAGTAGATGAAAAGTCGCTCACTTTATTCCGTATTTATGAACATGATAGCAGATGTTTAATAAGAGCTAGAAATAAAAGATGTAGATCCAGTGAAATCTAGACTCGGTAAGAAAACTAAACCAAGAGGAATGAAGAGAAATGCTTGTTGTGTTTAAAAAATAATTCATATCCGAATATGAATATAGTCCATAAATAATGACAAATTAAAACCGTACATCACCGAGCTGCTAAAGTAGACACCACTAAGTTTAAAAGAAATCGGTATTGAAGTACTTTTTCAGTTCAGCTTGCAGTTACCATTCAGAAGGGTCAATTCTTGACCTGAATGAAAGCTATGATGAGTATGGGTTATGATTTCTTCGTGAATTAAAACCCACGGTGTCATGTGGATTTCGCAACTACGTGTCACTAGTATCTGAGCCCCAATGAATGGTCTATTAGTAAAATAATAGTGCGTTTTGTCTCAATAAATTTCTCTAATCTCGCTATCTGTAAATGGAGTTCGGAAATTCTCTTGGATATTTAGTAAAGTTCGAAACTTTTATTCGGCGTTGCGATCAATTTATGGTTTACTGAAGAACGTTAACCCTTATAAGAAAGTCGAGGAATAGACCCACAGTGTAGCCGAAGCTGATGCACATTAAATCTGTGGAGGTTCAAAGAAACAAAATTACGATGTCCGTCGCCAATAGCCCTCGTGTTGCTTCTAGTGCAATGTTAATAAAAAAACAAAACTCAAAGAATGCGCGGTGAGAAAGGGAGGTGCCATTCTCGACACTTGACCGAGGTTCAAAATTCTACGAGATCCGTCGCCAATAGTCCTCGTATTGCTCAAAAAAAAAAAAAAATATAAGTCAATGCTAAAACAGCGTCCTTTTTGACCATAGCTCTGAAAACTGCTGCCTTCAAACACGATGTCTAAAATGTGAAGGCCCTCATGGAAATAGGAATTGAACTGATAGATGTAGAAGATTGGCAGTTGTTTGATAGTTAAACAGTTGACTTCGACGCTATGGTGGAGCAAACAGTTCTGTCGCACTGCGGGGTTCTGATGGTCAGTTGGCGAACTGAAACAAATAACGTAAACTTCACATAAAAATAATTACACAGCATCGTAGAAAGGCTTTTTTTTGCTTCAATAACACTTCGAAGAGCAGTATTTTTAAATCGGCTCTTGTTCAAAAAATATCCAGCTCAAATCAAAAAACACGGTCCGCCGGTGAGAAAAGCGGAAGTTTAAACCGAAAAAGATGTGGTTGGTGTCTGACAATCGCGCGGTCAAGTTTTTAAATTTAGGCCTGCGCAGTGAAAGCGAACATAACGGTCAAATCCACAGTTCAGAATATCTTCAGTCTAAAGCACCTTAAAATCGTGAACGCCGTCGATTTCAGTGTCACTTCCGTTATGTTACGTTATCTTCTTCGGTCGTTCCACTTTAGTGAGGTGGCTGTCGAAAGCGGAAGCACAGAACATTATAGCCGCGATCGAACATTTACACTTCGTCTTTTCTTCTACGGCAACCGTTATGGTGTTAAACTGGCCTTGTTTGAAAGAAGATATTCTGCTGTAATATATCTGAACTCTTGATAATAGAATGGTTTGTTTGAGTTCATATGAGAATCCGATGTTTTATCATCCATTTTTTTTATGGCGTTTAATTTTTTCCTATTCAGCTCTTAAACAGATTTTTTTGATAGAAGAGAGGCATATTTCAACCGCAAAGTCTCTAACAAGGAATAACTGAAAAGAAATATATACCGAGATTTCGCAATTATATTTCGATTTTAAATGCGACATAAATGAGCCAGAAAAAAAATGGATAAAAATGGAATGCATCCATTATTTTCATTGAAAAAAACAAAAATTACAGTCGTAAAAGTTTTTACACACAGCCTACATAGCGGCAGATTTAGTTTTTAATGGAAATTCGAACAAAGAGGAAGTTTTCTGAAAATCAGGGGTGCAATTTTTATATAAAATAATACGTTGAAATAAATATGAAAAGTCTGTGATTCTGAGATGAAAAGAACTTCGCAATGTCGAAACACAAAAAATTAAATGAATGTAAAAATCAAGTTATAAGGAAACAACAAACGAAAGAAAAAACGTTTATAAACGTTTATATTATTTATTTTATAATAAAAAGTATATATTATTAAATTCTAAAATATTGTCGGTTGTTGATGTTTTTTAGACACTCAGAGGCGCTAACGTAGTGTGCCGAACCATGGTTGTTATCTGATTAAAGAGAAAAGTTGAAATTCTTTTTAAGAATTTATAAACTTTTACATTTGAAATGGTATTATTTATTTGAGAAAAAGCTGACGGTTTTTTTCAATCTTTCATCTTTTGTCCATTGGTTTTGTCTCACAAGCATTTTACGCCAGCTATTTATATTACGATGTGATGTCAGAACCAATTGCCGATGTATGTTGTATTGGTTAACTGTCGGGTGTCCTGTTAAAGTTTAGGAAAAAACCCTTAGAATGTGGTCTATTGAATAGGCCTCAGAACAAAAATCTTGCAGAAATGTAATTTAAAATTTCATTTTCTCATAGGTACACATCATGGAAGTTAAGTAGAGAGTTTGGTAAAACATCTCTCACTGCTAGAAGGCGCTGTTTTCTTGGTTTTTGTTCTGAGATCTTCGACACACCACAAAACTACCCATTTTGTCCGGTAAAAGCCTATTTGAGAGGAGCGAGGGTATGAGGGCCCATTAACTTAATAGGACACTCGATAAGTTAACCAATACAACATACATCGGTTGGTTAACTGGTTGATTGTATTGGTTAACTGTCGGGTGTCCTGTTAAAGTTAATAGGCCCCTCGCCAAGGCCCCTCGCTCCTCTCAAATAGGCTTTTACCGGACAATATGGGTAGTTGTGTGGTGTGTCGAAGATCTCAGAACAAAAACCGAGAAAACAGTGCCCTCTAGCAGTGAGAGGTGTTTTACCAAACTCTCTACTTAACTTCCATGATGTGTAGCTATGAGAAAATGAAATTTTAAATTACATTTCTGCAAGATTTTTGTTCTGAGGCCTATTCAATAGACCACATTCTAAGGGTTTTTCCTAAACTTTAAAAGGACACCCGACAGTTGACCAATACAACATACATCGGCAATTTGTTCTGACATCACATCGTAATATAAATAGCTATCGTAAAATGTATGAGACGAAGCCAGTGGACAAAAGATGATAGATTGAAAAACCGTCGGCTTTTCTCAAATAAATATTACCATTTCAAATGTAAAAAGTTATAAATTTTTATAAGAATTACCAACTTTTCTCTTTAATCCAGATAACAACCATGGTTCGGCACACTGCGATTGCTGCGCCTCTAGTGTCTAAAAAATCCCAACAACCTACAGTATTTTAAGAATTTGAAACGTAATATATACTTTTTTATAATAAAATAAATAAAGTAAACGTTTATAAACGTTTTTCTTTCGTTTGTTTGTTTCCGTATAACGTTTTATTCATTTAGTTTTTTGTATTTGTTTCCGACGTACGAAGTTCTTTTCATCTCAGAATCACAGACTTTTCATATTTATTTCAACGTATTATTTTATATATAAAATTGCACCCCCTGATTGTACAGAAAACTTCCACTTTGTTCGAAATTTCCCATTAAAAACTAAATCTGCCGCTATGTAAGCTGTATTGTAAAAACTTTTTACGACTGAAACTTTTGTTTTTTCGAAATGAAAATAATGGATGCATTCCATTTTATCCATTTTTCTGGCTCATTTATGTCGCATTTAAAATCGAAATATAATTGCGAAATCTCGGTATATATTTGTTTCTTTTCAGTTATTCCTTGTTAGAACTTGCGGTTGAAATATGCCTCTCTTCTCACAAAATCAGTTTAGAACAAGATAGCAAAAATTAAACGCCATAAAAGAATGAGATTGATATAAAATAATATCGAAGTTCTCATGAATTCAAACAAATTGCATTCTATTATCAAAAATTGTTCATAATTTACGAAAGAACAGAATAATCTAAGTTCATTCTTTTTCCACAAACACACTAAAAAACGAGATTTCAACACCACTAACTTAGTTACCGTGCGAAAGACAAGTATAAATAATTCATCACCTTCATAATATTTTGTACTTGCTTCGGCAGTACATATACTAAAATTGGAACGATACAGAGAAGATTAGCATGGCCCCTGCGCAAGGATGACACGCAAAATCGTGAAGCGTTCCACATTTTTTAAAATTTTCTTTAAATTTGAATATTCTCTGAACTGTAGATTTATTCCACAATTCATATTTCGCTTCACTACCCAATTTCATTTAGAAGCAACCGCGTGGTTGGTAAAGACCAACCACATCTGCTTTTCAGTTTAAACTGCTTTTCTTTCCTGGCGGTTAGATTATGTTTTTGATTTGAAATTTAAAAGATCTTTTTGAACAAAATTGATTTAAAAATACCTCTTCGAATGTATTTATTGAAGCAAAAAAAAAAAAAAAAAAACACTTCCTTATTCTGTATGAATTATTTTATATGAAGTTTACGTTGAACACAACAGTTCATAACTGTTATAAATTTACAAGTA
>BMAW01078483.1:0-24032 GCA_019974015.1 Nephila pilipes | reverse complement strand
ATATATATATATATATATATATATATATATATATATATATATATATACATTCCCAATGAGATTGACCTCCTACTTTTAAGAAAGCCAGGTAGAGAAATAGAGAGTGATATTTTATACGCAATTTGAAATATCTAAAATGGCAGTCCTAGTGATATAGTTCTATTTCTTATTTGTGCTCTTAAAATTGCTTTCCACACTTCATCTTGTAGGACAAACCGTTAGAATCGCATTATGTGCCTCTGAAATTTGAAGTATAATTGTTGATACTTGGTTGACAAAATAGAAGGACAATAATGATTATTAAAGGACACCCCAGTGACGAAACCTGTTATCATAAAAATCCCTAAACAGAGGGGAACACAACAAGAATTGCTCCAAATTAAGTGCAGAAATGCCTCCTCTGCAGATGGTGAATGCAGCGTAGACGATCTACAACTGGGATAGATTCCCACACAAGTAGGTGATTTGTATCCCCTTATTATCTGTAACTTAACTTTACATTAAGGGCCGTTCTTGTTGGCCCCGGGCACATCGTAATGGTCTCAGCTCTGTGATTATCTTCCCGAGCGTTTCGCTGACGGGTCGCCTTTTTGTTAATATCCCATCTTCAGCTTCGAATATTACCTGTTGATTCATTTGCAATTCAAATCGAACGGCGGTCCCTTTTGTAAAAGATCGTTTTCGGTAAAGGACATTAAAATTGTAGAAAGATACTCAGAGACTTGCATGCTTTTGCGCGCTCTTGTTTTTCGGAAGTCAGACTCGGGGAAATAAGAATGAGAAATCATCGTTCTGACAAGAAGGGAAAACTATTTATTTTATTATTTATATATAAATGCAAGTATGACTAATACGCTGCAAGAAAAAATGTTTTTGCGTTTTGCTTTTTCTAGTCCTGTGACATCTGCGTTTACAAAATAGCAGAATAATCAATCTCCATTTCGTTATTAACGATTCTTCCTGTTGAAAGAATAATCCCTACCTTTTAGTACCAGCTCATCATTGTCATACGATGCCGGTACAACTTAATTAGTGATATTTTAGCATATGACATTGGTTGTCGTTTATGTGATGCTACATGATAAAGTGAGAATAAATAATAATAATGAGGGAATTTTCAAACAAATGAGATTCCATTTTATAACGGCCATTTTCGACAAGATAATAAGTAATTTTTTTCCTATTTGAAAAAAAAAGGAGGGAAAAAAAGCACTTCTTTTAAATAATATAGAAAAATCTACCCTGAAACATAATCAGAACATTACAGTAAATTTAGTATTATGAAAGGACTTTGTAACATCAAACTGTTTCCCTTCTCAAAGTAAGAAGTTGAATTACATATTTTGCGAGAAGAAAATGGAAGCCTCATCATCATTTTAAGAACTTTTTATTTTATGTGGGATAATACCTCTTACATAATATAAATTAAGTTGCTATATTAGTCGAAAAAGTTTAAAAATATTAAATTTTATTTCAGTCCATCAAAATATTTAAATTAAATTGCACAAGCAGACTTAGCTTCCTGCACATTGTTACATATGTAGTGGTTTAACTCTAACTGAGCTTTTGAACTATTATTTTCTTTTCAGCTTCTTCTTTTACCGTATTATTTTATGTTACTAAAATTGCATCTTAACTGTGAGAAAAACAGTAAAAATGCACCTTGTTAACTGATTGTATCTATATAACTGTATGCAAAAATGTAACTAGAAATGTGTCTTTGTAGTTCCGCACGCGGCTGTGTGCTTCCTTTTCTTGTAACTTGTGTTGTGAAGAGGCTACTGACGTAATTTTCTTATGCAAATTAGTCTATAAACAACTAGCTTTCATTCAGAACAACAACAAATGCACAGAGACCTGTAATCCGTCTGACCGGTAATTGGAATTTTCATAAGAGCAATAAATACTAACCAATTGTTGGGATGATATAAGGTTATATATGATGCCACACGACGTAAGAAAAAAGTATATTGAAATAATTACCCACTGAACATTAAAAGACTTGATCCTTAGATTTCGTAGATCAAATTAATCCATCAAAACATTCATGTTTTTAGGAATGGATCGTGTGGCTTTTGGAAGAGTGATTGCTTTAAATGCTTGAAGTTTCAATAACTGACTCTACATCAACACTTGAATGAAGGGAAGTGTTGCATTTGAATTCAAAGAGTTTGTACAAGTATGATTTTCTTAATAAGTGAAATTTTACTGAATACATTTTGCTGTTTTTGGAGCTACCTACGAACAGTGTTCATCGGGAAGGGAGGGGAGGTGTAGATTATTTGTATAGTGGGATGCGAGAGTTTCTCTAACCTTCCTGTATCAGATTCGAATATGATTTGACTCTCACCCTGCTATCTGAGACGTTAGAGCCCTACAATAAAGGATTTACTAGAGCCTCAAGAGAGAGATTTTTCTTTATGGTGGGTTCTGGGAATTTGAGGAATGACATACCACCTTATTATCGTCATCTGACAGTGATTCAGAAGTATGAAGCTCGTCATCTGGGATCCCATACGCGGTTCTAGTAGCGCGTTGTTAAATTTAACTAAATTAAATCAAAACTGTTTCCTTTCAATTTAATTCAATAGATTTGATGGCTCTTGTTGTTGTAATTATCGCATGAACTTTCATTAAAGCTCGTTCCCATGCACAATTCTGCTGTTCTTGTTCATTATACTATAATTTACAACAGTGGTTCTTCCTTCAATTTAACGCACAATCGTTTATTAGATGTAATATATCCTTTCCCCGAATGTATTCCTTAAGTAAAATTTTTCTAAAACTGTGGTGATTAGAAACTGTTCTATTTATGTTGCGACATATTTTACATTTTGGAGGCCAGCTTTTGCTTGTTTATAGTTATAATGTTTTGAATGCTGCAAACATGAATTGACGTGGAATCGTTGTTGATTAACTAAATTTATAATGGTGGATCATTAGATTGAATTTTAGAGCAACCGTTTCATTTAAGGCTTGAAAACATATTGTTATATTCCACATTATAACGGATAATAGTTTCTTTTATTACAGGGGGGGGGGAATAAGTTATCGAGGCTACAGTTCGTATCTTCAGTAACGATCAAAGCCGTCTTTGTAACTGGAAAGTTAGTAACTATTTGTCATGAGGTAGTAACTATGCCTACACAAATATTTCAGGTTTAGTCACTTAAACAGTTAGAGGACAGCTGATGCACACTTGAAAGGAAACAAATATAAGAAGAATGCGAATGCAATTTGCTGTTTGCAATAGATTTATAACCTAAAGTTACGTGCAACTTATAAATGCAACTGAAAAAATCGATTTCGAATTTAAGATTCATCTAAGGAAAAAAATCCGAATTTAAATTTTGAAAACCTAAATTACAAAGGCATTGTAACATTCTTAAAATCAAAATTCGTAATATCAGAGGAGGAAGGAGGTTCAGCTAAAGCAGAGAACAATTATTTGAAAAAGGAACATTGAATACCCCTCCCCAAAGGAGACAAACAGAAACGACTCGGAAAATTAACGTTCGACCATTTGGTAGCGAGGGGTGAGTAATATCCATATATTGATCAGATAAAAGTCATCTTGGGTACATGTAGAGGATAAACACGCAAAAATGTGTTGCGTGACTTACGTACATTTCATTCTGTCGACAAACACGATAAAAAGAAATACACGTGTGCAGATTTTTATTTTGTAGGATATTTCAGACAAACTTGTAATTGGAAAAATAGATATAAATTTGAAGGGGGGATAAATTCAACTGTTGAATATGACTTGGTCTGCAAAATGAGTTCTACTGAAATAATGTAATTATGGTGTTTCTAAAGTTATTGCTTAACACTGTAATTTTTTAAAAAATAATTCTAAATTTACAATCGGAATCAATGACAGCGGACAAAAAAGAGTTATAAAAAATATGTTTATGAGTGTTAATAGTTGGGTAATTTTTTTAAAAAGAAATTGTGCCGCGTGAAAAAATAAAATAAAAGAATAATATGAACGCAAATGTATGGGGACGTTTAAAAAAATATACACGTTATAAATGTAAAGGAAGGTTTTAGAAATAGGAAAAGGTTAACTCACAGTGTCATGTCGTTGTTTTCCCTTTTACTAAGAATTCCATGAGTACTATACCCTTCACGTCCCAAAAAATCGTCACAATAACTTTTCTTACCGATGAAAACGTCTTCGCCTTCTTTGGAGCCAATACCACCGAAGCAAACCAATGTTTTGATTGTCGTTTGTTTTCCGGTGTATAAGATGAATTCAGGTCTCATCAACGGTAACATCTCCAAGGTAAATGATGACGACAACTCGTTATCAGTCAAAATTTTGATTCGGCAAAATGAATATCAAATCAAAACTAATCAATAAATAACCTTATATTTGTTTTGGGAGCAAATTAAAAGATGGTGGCATACAATGACAACACCAGCTTGCCTTTGCTACACCATTTGCCGTCATAAACATGTATTTTTTGAACCATCCTCGTAGGTGAAAAATGTTTCAACTTTAAAAAAACGTTGTACACGGGTATTACTTTATGACCGACAATTGATGCACCTAAGGTTAAGATAGAGAAACACCCACACTTAGAGATGTTAATGAACAAAATAAATTTTGAGTTTTATCATAAGATACAACTTTTTGCTTCTTATAAACATTAAAAAACAAAAGCATTAAAAATTAATAAATTTATTTATTCTTCCCGCATACGTAGAAAGATAAAATAAATTAAAATAAAATATATAATTGCAGGGATATTTTTTGGACCTATTTGTATTCAATATCTTTTATTTCATTAATACATTTGTAATATGTCTTTATTTTATATGTATGTAAAATAATTCTTATGCTATTCCCACACCATCAACCCATTTTTTTTATCTGTTGCGTGTTGGCAACATCCTTGTTGTTTTGGAACGAACTGGGTTTGGCGGGAGACGCCATTAGTGGTTGTATACTTGTTCGCCGCACAGTTTAGCTGCTGGCAGTTGTTAAAATAAATTTATAGTTTGTTGAAAAGTTTCTTATCTTTTTACACACGGCTAGATAGTTTGCAGTAAGCAAAAATAGTGTTTATTAATTAGTATCACATTATAAATAAAAGTAAAAAAAAAAAATTACTTTTATAATATTATCAAATTATACCACCCCCCTCAAACAATTAGTTAACAATCGGGGTCGCATTGACTCTTTTGAGGGGGGGATATTAATTTTAAAATTTTAAGGTAGATGTTAAATATTAGGAATATATTTAAAGCGTTGACTATTTAAAAGAGAGATGCTATCAGTTTCAACATGTAAGTAATTTGTGATGAAGTAATGGATACTGATCATGCGAGCGTCCTTTAGCGTTTCTTTGTTGGCTGTGTGATTTAGCCCCCTTTCTCGGCTGAGCGAGAGCCCCATGTTAGATGACAGTGCAGGGGTGTTTTTTCCTCTTCTATCCTCTCTTTTTGAAGCGGTATCTCGCCCTAACAAGAAATCTCAGTGTCAGAGGTTTTATGTTGGGCAGGGCGAACACATATTTTTTTTTGGTGCATTCTGGTACGAATATCCTTTGGAAGTAATTTCCTATGTGTTCGAAAAAAGTTTCTTTTTTAAGTTCACACAATCCACTTTTTAATTATCCAACTGATTCCCATTACTGATACCTATAGAAATAATTAAGGTTAGTTCCATATCGTGCTCTAAAAGAGAAAAAGTAAAAGCATATAAAAATATTTACTTAAATTTAAAAGTATTAGGTTTCACTGACTTAATAATTGCAGTCTTGGGGACATTTTCGTATTCAGGAAAGGTCTGAACAATTAAATGGAAAAAAAAAAAAAAAAACCGGAAGCGAACCGCTTTGAGAGCAACAGTTTCTAAGCGTTAAAAAGGGTCGAGGAAAACATAGTGAAGAAAGACAGGGGAGTGTGCGTGAATTATGTACATTGCATGAATTAATATTAGAAAAGAAAACTAACTTTAAAAATCGGATGAGGCCGTTCATTCATTAATTGAAGTGAAATCTGTAGAAGCGTAAGTAGTTTCTTCTGAGGAATATCAAGAAAAAAGTTCTCGAGGGGTAAAACGAATTAATCCAATGTTAGAAGACGAAACTCGTATCCAAAATATTGAGCAACGCAGGGTTGAACTGCTAAGCGCTCAAACTTCTGTAATACTTCCAAAACTGGTGCTAGAAAAATATTAAAGGGATCTTAAAAAGTTCACCGAGTTTTGGAACAGTTACGAAGCACCAGAGACAAAAACAAAAGTCTTAGAAAAACAGAAAAAAAAAAACAGCTGGAAACATTACCCGCAAGTGTAGTAAGCATTGTATTAGGTTCTTAAAAATTGAACGAAAAGAATTATGTGATGATTGTATAAAAACTTTAAAAGATATTATTATTACTTAATTCATGAATAAGTAATTGAATCTAGAACAGGTAAAAAGTTAAAATAAAGTTGTATAAAGGTTATATGATAATAGCAGTTCGGTATTTGGAAGCGCAAGGTAAACAAAAGATTTGCTTAGTAAGTTGTTATCGGCTGTGTAGTTAAAATCTATTCCAGAAAAGTTCGTTTTAGAATTTAATTGAAGGAAAAATTAAAAAAAAAAAATGTGTTACTAGTTTATTAGATTTCATTAAAAATGAAATAAAATACCGTACAGAAACTAATTTGATGACGCAAGAAAAGAAAAAAAAAAACCTTGCTCTTTTAAGAAGCGTGCCCTCACACAACTGCTAGTTTTAATGCTGTAGATAATCGTACATTTATCTTTAGTACAAGTTTTATAATTTCTTTTCTTGTGATAAAAGTAGGTCTTCTTATTAGAAAAAGAGTGCGCATTCACCATTTTATAAAAAAAAATATTTAAGTTATGAATTACATGAAAGAACAGCAAATAGAATTTTAAATATTTTACAAATACAATTCATTTCTTGTAAAAACACAAAATATAATTTTTGAATAGCTTGACAATAGCTTTCATTTTAGTACGACCGTAAGAAATTTTCGATGCATTTTCAGAATCTGGCAATAAGTGTTTATATAGTTTTGATTAACAATCACGTGATACTTAACTATGATGGTGTTTTCCAGAAAGGAAGGCGTGGGTAACTTCCACTGCCAACAACTGCTCTTCTAGTTTTGCATTTTTTTTTTTTTACTTCTTGATAATGTTGATTTTTTTATTTTCTAAACGAAAGTTAAAAATAAATCAAATCACATTTGTAAAATTTACTAAATAGGGGTTAAGAAATTTTAAAAAGTAAATGTGTTGATATTTGCCTCTTCTTCCTTTCATTAGCTAAAAATTGTTTAATTATATCAATGTATCACAATATGCATCGATATCTGTATAAAAATAAGAGTTTAAGCCAACTTTTAAAAAAAGCAGTGTTTTAGACTCTAAACTTTCGACTATAGCATTCTTGGTTGTTAAAAAAAAGGGAGGGAAATAAACGAAAATTTTCAAATTTTTTGTATATAGTGGATCTGATAGATGGAAAAGAGGGTTGCGAATATTTTTAAAAATTGGAAAAAGAATCACAATTGAAAAAAGGTTGGGAACCTTTCATCATTGGAAATCTCTCAGACAAAAACAATTCTTTTTAATTGGTTTTCTTTAACTCACGTTGTAACTGTGTTTGGTTCAAAACTCTACAAGCTTTTTCCCTCACATTTTAAAGCACTCAATTGAGCTGAAATTTTCTGTACTCGGTTATTTTGGGTGACAATACGATAATTTAATTATAATTAACAAAAATCAATTGATTAAAACTAATTATTTAAAGAATTAATTTTTACAACAAGTTTCTCGCCAGGTCGCTAAATGGTTGCTAAATCTGTCGTTCAATAATTTGTCGTTTGCTTTAATTTTAATTACATGTAGCTGTTATAACATTCAATTTAATAATTAATAGTTTCCTTTAATTTTATAATTACGTTTAGCTTAAATGTATTCAATTTAAAGCAGAATTTATCCTTTGCATTAATTTTAATTACGCGTAGTTTAAGTGATTAACATAATGCTTAAATGAGCTAAAAAATTTATACGTATTTATTTCAGATGATAAATTTATTAAACGTCAAATAATAAAATAAAGTATTAAAGCTAATTATTGAATAAATTCAATTTGATTCAAAGTTCCCTTTTGTTCTTAAAATTTAAGGTATAAAAAAATTATGTTACGCAAAGTGTGAAGTTAGATAGAAAACCTATGTTAAAAAAACTCGTTTTTTACCCGTGTTGTGATCTATCTGTCTTAATGATATCAGAAGCTCTCAACTTAAGTGGTAAAACAAAAGCAAGCGTCGCATACAATAATAGTGTTTTAACAAAATAAAAGAAAGAGAAAGAAGGAAGAAATACAAGCACAAACTAGGGAGATTGCAATACCGGTAAACAAGGTTACCGGTTATTTGGTTTTACCGGTATATAATTCGGTTTATTATGTGCACTTTTATATCTATATATTATTTATGCACACTTATGTAAACACAATACACTTTTCCTCCGACATCTGCAATTGCAACCGGTGAGAGAGAAACTTGGCTTTTATCGATCAAAAAAAAAAAAAAAAAAAAAAAAACATAATAATCCGCGTCTGCCACAAAATGCGGTCGTTTAAAAAGAACTGAAATGTTTTATACGTGAAAATATAAGTGGGAAATATATAATCCAAAGTAGTGAAGAATTCTTTTAATAAGTAAGTGAAGAATTCTTTTTATACAAGTAATAAATGTGGTAGCTGAAAGAGCATTTTCTACGGCAAGAATTTTTTTTTTTTTTTTTTGTAAAAAAATAAACCACGGTTAAGAGACCGAAGAGTTGATTAGTTACTCTCATAACGTGCTATTTCAAAAGAAGTTGACAAATACTTTACGAATTTAATTATGAATTTTATAACTGTTTTATTGTGAAAAATGATTCTGTACAAAAAAAAACTTATAATTTGTCACAAAATTATTGAACTTTGTTAGATTATTTATGTTCAATTTATTTTTTCTTATACTTATGTAACAATATGCAAAGTTCAAATAAAAATTTTATTTTTACGAAACCATGTACTCGCACCAGGTACTGGTACCAGTACCCGGTAATTTACCGATATACCAGTTTTGTTTGAAAATTTCACCGAATTTCCGGAAATAGAAAATTTGTAACCACAAATGCAAAGTGTACACTGTCCTGTGCAAAGTACCCTATGCCATTCTGTGTTAAATCCCAAGTCTTGATTGTCGTCGTCCAAGTTAAATAAGCTTAAGCTACAATTGTGTAGTGAATGATTTTTCTTTAAGAAGTAATCCAATATAAAGCATTCAATTGTTTTTCTCGCAGCGTCCACGAGCGTCGTTATATACTTAGTTAGGAAATATAGTTTATTTCTGCTTTGTGACTCGTTGGTAAAAATAGAATCCTGCATACAAAATGAACTAAGTAAAAATCTGATGGAAATTAAAATAAACATAGTCATCGATTTATCAAGGTTTTATTCCTTTGGCCATAAGATGTTGAAAGCCGGACTGATACAAAAGCTTCTACATAAATTAAATTATAACTATGGGTTGAATAATGTATAAGTAATTCTCAATAAATTTTTACGCCGCGATATATATAAAGTAAAGACATTAACTAAGTCATTCTCTTAATACAACACATCTTCGGAAATAACAAGAGAAGCTTCCGACCAAGTATTTTTAAGTATTTTTATTAGGCTTAATTGTGATTTCAATTTGTTGAAATTGATTGGATCAATTACAACTAGATGAAGATAATCATATTTATTAAAAAAATATTTTTTTTATTTGCTAATTAACCAACACCAAAGTATTACAAACATCTATCTAAACGAGTGCAATTTACAAAACTTGAGCATTCGCACAAATTACATTTTGTTGAATGGAATTATTTGGATCACATCAAAGAACAAATTCGAGGAAAACTTAGATGAAAGAAACACCCCTCAAAACAACCAGACTAAAATAGCTTAGTCGAAAACAGTTATACATCATTAATTCTATTCTGGAACAGAGAGCAAAAAATGGATGAAATAGAATCTAAAGGAATTAGTAACTCCTTTTCATTAAATTTTAAATGGCTTTAAAAGCACGAAAGTTCTTTCAAAACTCATATTCGAATAAAAGTTCACTGAGTCTATAACATTATATGCTGGAAGTTTTTAATGCTTTAAAATTTAAAATTTATAGACTTTTCAAATATGAGATTAGAGTGTTGAACCATATAAAACTAACGGATTATTGAATGAAATAAAAAAAAAATATTTTTAATTCAAATCTATAGTTATCAATAAAACTTTCGGAATACCTGTAAAACAAGCTAATTGCTCGCCTACAAATATTTTTGAGGTTCCACAGATGTAACGGTATGTGACAAACTATTTAACAAAAGTATCGCATATTAAAGTTATTAAAATGAGTACCTTGGTTAACGACAGTATTTCATTTTAAGATTATCATAGTTAACCAGAACAGTTGTTATACAAGGCTGGATTTCTCATAGGTAAAATAATATACCATTTCATACAAATAATGTGCAAACAAAATATAAATGGCGTAGGTAAGAATATTTTTCGGAATTTTTAAATGGGATTTTCTCGAAAACGATTGGCTGTCCGTGCCTATCGTTAAAAACAAATCATTACAAGATTATCTTTTAGCATTGGACATGTTCTTAACAAGAATCACACTACGTCTCAATCTTCTTGCACGAACCTTTGGCTTACGTTTGACTTTGGGAAAAGAAAAAAGAAACATTTTTTTTAAAAAGAACGTTCCAGTAAATGAACGGGGAAAAATACCTACTTAATTTCGTGACTTCTTGTAAAAGTTATGTTTAAATCTTTTAGTGTTCATCTTCGTGCTGCCATTTCATTATTCGTGCATTATTTATTTTTCGAACAACCAATTCAACAGATTTTTATGAGATTGACTCTCCCGGAATCGAAAGGTAGCAATATCGATATTTCAATTCGAATAAACCCCATCTTTCTTTTAAGAATAAAAGGTTCACTATTAAAACAAGTAACTTTTTAACTTTGCATCCCAGCCTAGATTGTGCATCTGTCTTTTATATGATATAATATGCTCACAATGTATTTGAATATTGTATTATTACTTAACTATTGTTTAGAGATGTAAACGCGAAATAAAACACCGGTAAAAAAAGGAATTTTTTTTTAAACAGGTTTTCTTTCAAACTTCAAACTTCACGTAACATAATTAATTTTTTGTATCTTAAATTTTAAGAGCAGAAGGGAACATTTAATCAAATTGAATTTATTCAATAATTAGTTTCAATAATTTATTTTATTATTTAACGTTTATTAAATTTATCATCTAAAATAAATACGTGTAATTTTTTTTAGCTCAACTAAGCATTGTACAGCGACCGAATATCGACTTAAAAAAGAAGTAGAAGAATTAAAAATGCACTAAGAATTGACGACATATTTTAAAACCAAATACACGATGTTAGGGGGCTACATTGCATATATCTATTTGTAATATTTCTTTATTGATGCGACGAATTTCGCAACCATTTGAGGATTTGGCGTAAAATTTAATCCTTTATATAATTAGGTTTAATCAACTAATCTGTATAAATTATAATTACATTATCGTATTGTCATCCAAAACAATCGTGTATATAAGATTTCAGCTTAATTGAGCGCTTTAAAATGTGAGAAAAAAGCTTTTAAAGTTTTGACCCAAACAAAGTTACAATGTGAGCTAATGAAAACCTATTAAAAAATAAGAGGAATGACCCCGGAACCTTTGATATTGCGCAGATGAAAACGATCATCATGACTAACTTCAATTATTGAATTAGTGACGGTGGACTTTCATTATTCAACTTTACGACCAAGTCTAATTAAATAATAAGTTCAAAAGTCCAATACAAGATAAGCAAGAGAGCAACGTGTTTATTATCTATCAAAGAATACGCAAAATCATTCTCTCTAGAGTCCTTCTTAACTCGGTTAATCATAGTTTATTTCCACATAATAAAGTCTTAGCTTACCAAATCAATCATTCCGATTCAGTCCCTTCTCGATTATAGCAGATTCAACTCCTATTATTCTGATCAAGAGTCACTTCAAACTACTTTCAATATGGGACATTAATTACGATGTTTCACTCCGAACTACACTTGTTGTACACTCTATTTCCCTTTTCTTTCTCTTCAATTCCATTTCTCTTATATATCACTATCTTTAATACAATTAACTACACTTCTGATCTTCATTTAATTTACCTAACACGTTCCATTTTCACTGGCAAGTAGTTGATATTTCATGCAATTCAAATTATTAAAAAGTCCCTTAGGTTAGTGAAGAGAAAATCACGAATTGCCCAGCATCACAATTCTTTTCTAAGAATGAAGGAGAAATTTTTAAATTTAGCTTTATGTCGAACAATTAAACGACAAGGTTGAGAGTCTTAAATTGGTTGATACTAAAATAGAAAAATTGTTGTTCTGATCCCCAAGATCTAGATAATGTACTAGAACCCACCAGAGGATGCCGAGAAAAAATCACAATGGGGAATATAAGAGCAAACAAATGCTTATAATGTGTGAATAAAACCAATCAATACTACAACCCTCCAAATGCATCACTTTATTTGTATATAAACATCAGCAAATGCTTGGTCACCCAAATAACAATTCTAAAATTTTAAGGAAAGATATGAGACTTACATTTAAAAGTTCATACAAAATATCAATACAAAAATAAATAAATCCTTTTACGATGATAAGAAATACATTCATTTAAAAAAGCCCAATTGGTGGAATTGCTGTGGAAACTATAGAAGGTATTTCGATTTCAAGAGAAAATTATTAGAAGGCTATTTTTTTTTAAGACTTAAACAAAGATTCAAAATAAAGGCAATTGTGATACATAACTCCATTAAAAAGTTATAAAAATGCCTTCACTTAAGCGATCCAATGAAGTAATGAGTTTCTGGAGATAGCTTGATAAAATTCAAATTAATATTAGTAGTTTAAAATCAACAGTTGTATCTTCAGAAACTTATAGTAATGTATTGTCTCTTGTAGTATTAAAATAATTTAGAACTTTAATTTAATAGATTATTAATTAGAGATGAATATTCCATTAATAATCAGGTTGATTTGTTTAAACAAACAATTAACAACTAAAGAAATAACGGAGATGCACTTGCAAAACTCCCAAATATCATCGTATTCAAACACCTTCATTTCCGGATGAACTGGCGTGAAGGTTTGAAAAAGACAAAAACTCTCCATGTGACAGCTTCTGAGCGAGAAACTTGACATTGAAATCTGAATCTTGTCTATTCTGCGAAAAAGCATCGCATTTGAGCAAGAATTCTCCAGAAAGGGTTTTCCAAATGAAATCAAGAAATCAATGCTAATTAAAAACGGAAATTATTTTCGCTGCTTGAAAACCGGTCATGATTCTTCTCATTGTTTATCCGATGCAAAGCGCAACATTTGTGGGAAAAGAAAGTTAGAAATAATGCATTATTCGCATTCACCAATAATCTAGTAATAGTGCAATGAACGAGAGAAAGGAAGTTACCGAGAGCACTATCCTCTGAAATAAGAACTATTCCAAGTTATGTTTGTCTTCAGGTCTTAATTGCTTACATTCAGGAAATAATTAATTGTAATAAATTATTTCAAACTTAAAATATCTTGTAACGATAATTGTAAACACAGGTAGCCAAACAAGTTACGCATCCATATTTGTAGGTAGAAAGACCCAATGAAAGAGACTGAGAGAGAAATATGCGAGCCGTGGTTTATTTAGAAGAATTGTACACAGAAAATACACCATCAAAGATAACGCACTAAGCTGTGTCCGTGGTAGCCATGATCGCGAACTTGCGGCTGGAATTGTTTTCGTCGAGTATGGGGTTCGAGCCCTGATGCCACTAAAGACTCGCCATATACCGGGTCTGATGCACGTTAAATCTGATCGAGGCTCCAAGTCCTCTCGTTGACGTGTTGTGGAAGTTTGGAGAGAGAGATGCCAGCTCAAGTGTCGTCCTCGTCGCTTGACCAAGGTTCGAAATTATGAGATCCGTCGATCCGTTGCTCTCGTGTTGCTTCTCAGTGCGAAGTTAATAAACAGTCATTTACATCATAATCACAGGCGTTAAGCTAGCAAGTACGGATATAAGCTTTTGCTGTGAATAAGATGTTTTACAGGAACGGATAGAAGCTTCAGAATAAAATTAAATATTCTCTTCTATTCCTATATTAAATGATTCTCGTTGTTTGAACAAGTTAAAAAAATCTAGGTATTTTAATGAGTGATGTGGCTATAAATGATAGATCCTGTTTGTATGAAAATAATTCTGATGA
This sequence comes from Nephila pilipes, assembly GCA_019974015.1. NCBI lineage: Eukaryota > Metazoa > Arthropoda > Arachnida > Araneae > Nephilidae > Nephila > Nephila pilipes. Next base: position 9,672 of record BMAW01078483.1, on the reverse strand, counting down.
AATTCATTTACTCGTTGGAGTTGATTCATTGAAAATTACTAGCAAGAAATATGAAGTATCTTTCAGGCGGTTTATTAGCTTTTCGCCTACCCCAGTAATGGCTAAATCTGAGGAAAATGATATACATTTACAAATAGTTCGATGCTATTGTTGTCACTTCACATAAATAACGCAAAATCTGCAGATCTTTGGAATTTAGATACTTTGGGTATAAAAGATAGTAGAGGAAGAAAAAAAAAACAATTGATCAGAAACCAAGAAACTTAATACGATACATATCGAGTATATTCAAAGATACAGTACTGGCAGATATAAATTACATTTACTTTGGTTAAGATGACATCCTCCTTTACCTGATAATAAAGAATTAGTCCCAAAGAAAAGGCTTAAGAACACAGTGAAATCTCTCAAATCAAAGAATTAATTAAATGCATATAAAACGCTTTTCACTCACAATCAATGGGAAATAGAACATTTCATCCAGAAAATTGATCAGTATAAATTGAAGGAAGGTTTGGAAGAATATACACATTATGTTTAATAACTGAAGTTCGTCCTGCGTTTGATGGGTCGGCTAAGATTGGAAACTCCGTATCATTAAATGAAAATGGTCCAAATAATATCTAAATGAAATTATTTCAACGATTCTAAGTAGATTCAGATGGGGAAAGATCGGGATTATTGCAAATATCAAGCAAGCTTTCTCACAAATAAGTCTAAAAAAAAGTGATAAAGATAGTTAATGACTCATTTGGTGGAAAAACGGAGATCCTCGACAGGCATTGCAGAATCACGTTCGATGTTTCGAGCATTTCCTACTTACTTGCAGCTGTTTTGAATCATGTTTTAGGTCAGATAGAAAAGATTTTGAAACGTCTTGGCAATGAAATTCAAAGAATAATTTTACATGGATAAAAAAAAAAGTTGCAAGAGTTGAGTCAGTTACTAACAATATTTCAGAACTGAGTCTCAAAAAAATTCTAAAATCAGCTACATTTTATTTTCATGGATTAAGAAATAATATTATCCTCCTAAAATATAAGATTTCATTAAAGGGATCCCAGTTTATGTAGATAAAAAAGATGTATCGATTTTAGGTCTCACGTAAAATATCAAAAATGACGCCTTGTTATGTAAATTGTTTGAAACTGAAAGTGATTCAGTTAGACCCAAATATACTAAAGTAATTATAAAAAATGATCTAAAATATTTTTACACCTATTAATAATTTTAACTAAAAAAAGTTTTCATAACTATACCACTGAAGTCCAGCAAACTCAAACATATTGAAAAACTTATAACTTACCACAAACACGTCACCAAAATTGTAACATAAAACAAACATAAACCGAATGAAAAAAAATTTATATCTTCCACAAACAGAGCAATATAATGCTTCCAAAAATAATATTACAACAAAAAGACTAAAATTCATCAAATTCAAGCAGTTATATCTTTAAAACTTCTCACCAACACAACGCCATTATTCTACAATCAATATATGAACAAATAAGTAACCTCCAAAATAAGAATACTGATGGATTCATCTAGACTTTACAAAGAAAAATTATATATTTAAATTTACTTGCAGTAAAAATAAGTGTACTCAGCCTAATTCTCAGATTTGTAGGTATTTTTTTTTTTTTTAAAAAGTAGCGCTTACCCACTTCAAAAATATTTGCTATCTAGGTTCCAGAATACTGAAGAATTTTATACGAAATTTGTTCCATTTTAAAAAGAATTTAAAGGCGAGAGTAATGACTTTGTGCCTATGACAGGAATAATTTTCTGATCAGAAGAAGAATAGATGATGTTCATTTTGGACTTATTTTGAAAACAATCGCGGAATACATATCATCCGAAGTATGAAAAATTGCAATACAAAAGATGCACAGTGTAAAGAGGAAAAGTAAATTTCATCTCATCTCCTTTTTAAATGAATAGTTCTTTTCTAAATAAAACCTACGTTTCTTTAAAAATTTAAAAAAAAAAAAAATTGTGCTTTAAACTATATTTGGTTTATATTATTATACTATCCTTTGAATTAAACGTGTATCCTAAACGGCAGCGCTAATAAAAAAAATATCCTCTTTTGTGTGGTATATGGAAGAATATGAAGGGGGGGGGGGGATACAGTTTTTTAGAACGATTTATTCAACGATTTTTGATCCAAGGTTTCCGGTTAGTGAATAATGAAAATTGAGTTTATTACGACATTTTAATCAACTCCTTCTCGACATACTTTTCTGGTGCTGAAAATAAAAAAAGAAGAAAATACGAAACTAAATTATTCTTTTTAATGAATTTTCTTTAACTCACATTGTAACTTTGTCTGTGTCAATTATAACTTTATCTGGTTCAAAACTTAAAAAGCTTTTTTTCTCACATTTTAAAGCACTCAATTGAGCTGAAAATTTTTCAACGATTGTTTTAGATGACAATACGAATCTAATACACGATTGTTTTAGATGACAATACGATAATTTAACTATAATTAATAAAAATTAATTTCTTGAAACTAATTATTTAAAGAATTGAATTTTACGCCAAGTTTCTCTCCAAGTAGCCAAATCCGTCGTTTAATAATTTATCATTTAATTTAATATTAATTACATGTAGTTGATATAATATTCAATTTAATAATTTGTCGTTTGCTTTAATTTTAATTACATTTAGTTTAAATATATCCAATTTAATAACTTAATTTATCGTTTGCTTTAATACTAATTACACGTAGCTTAATTGATTAACATAATGCTTAGTTATGCTATTGTTTGGTTAGCAATCTTTTTATTTTTATTGTTGATATCACCGCTAATGCAAAACCATATATTTCGGCCGATTAGACGGTAGTTAAACCTTAAAAAAGGGCCCCCAACATCCGGGGTCGTCTTATTGGAGAGATATGAAAAATTTAATTGAAATTTATATAAATTAAAACAATAAAAAAACAAATCATGGTACAATGTATTTAAAAATCTGCAAAATCCTTATATTCATCATCTAAGATAAATAGCTTTTCAAGTACACATCCTCACTTTTGTGTTTGAGAAACGCGTCTTGTGGGTCAAATTTTGTACCCAGAGAGTCGATTTCCGCTTTATCATCAATATCCCATAGGAAGCTTCAGTGTTAGCATTAGAAAACCCCAACTTTTTGAAGGATTCTTCTTGATAAGACTTGTGCTTCAAATAGGTAGTGCCGTCAGATGAAAGAAAATAAACTTGTTAGATAGATTATTTATTAACATTGCATTAAAAAGCAACACGAGGGTTACGGATAACGAATCTCGTAAATTTGATCCTCAATCAATGACGAGGACGTTACCTAAGCTTCCAAACTACACCATCGGGAGAAAGTGGAGTCTCGACAAATTTATCGTGCATCAGCCCTGCTACATGACGAGTCTTTAATAGCATCAGGACTCGAAACCACGACTCAAAGAAACTTGCCGTGACCATGACCACTTGGCTACCGCGGTCTTGTTTAGGCGTATGTGAGTTCGTGATTTATCTATGGGTAGAGCAGCTAAAATCAAGAAAATTTGTTCTAGGCGATGATCTTATCTAGGCCGTTGATAGCTTGAGGGTCGTTTTATAGAACAAATGTATGTTAAAACTACAAAAAAATTTGTGAACATTTATACCTCGTCTTATCTATCAGAAGTTCGAGTTATCTGAGGAAATATACTGAAATTTAAATAATTGGTTAAAGTATTTCACATAAATAAATAAAAAATTCTATGCAAAGTTTTGCAAAGAGCAAATTTAGCCATTCAAGGTGCGCTCTTTTTATGATTATTATTCAATTACTCAATTAAATATACGACTTGTAGTAAACGATGAAATATCGAGAAATGGAATAGTAAACTTTCCGACATTAAAATTAAAGGAAACGATAAATTATTAAATTGAATATTACATCAGCTACATGTAATTAAAATTAATGCAAATGATAAATTATTAAATTGAATATATTTAAACTAAATGTAATTAAAATTGAAGCAAACGATAAGAGTTTGAAAAGTAATCTGGTAATAGAGAATAGCCCCTTGGGTGGCTAATAAATAATAAGGAAATTGTTCACAGATTCAGAGATGCAATTACTTGATTAAGTTTTGAGAGTAAGAAATTTTTAGATATAGCTCTCCATAACAGACTATTTAAATTCAAGGTTTTTCTAAATTAATTTTTAAAATTTTCTTTAGAACCATAAACAAAATATATTGTAAAATGACAGTATAAAAATTTAATTGTTCAGGCTATTGTCGTATTTATAAAAATAATATTCGAGAACTTCACAAAGTAAATAGCAATCTAAAATATGACTTCGGTTTAATAAATTTAGCAATACAATTCATATCTTTAGTATGCTAAGTAGCAGTTAACTCCTATCTTATTTAAAGACAGAAAACTGTTTCAATATTATGACTAGCATATGCAATTATAACACATATATCTATTTATTATAATGTGTCCTTAAAAATAGATTAAACCAAATTTAAATAAAAAAAAGCAATAGCCACACGATAAAATATTCACTTTTCTCTGTATGAAACCAAAAGTTAAAATTCTCTATCATTATTAGAGCAATTTTTTATTTAGAATATTATTCGGAGGTAGGGGTTCTGTTCTCTAAAATTGGGAAAGAGTGCCTATAAAATGTTTTCTTTTTCTTTTCTTTTTCTTTTTTTTTTTTTTTTTTTTGAAAAAAATAAATGGTGTTATGTTAACATCCTAATAATGAAGACTTTATTAGGATAGAATATAAATATGATGGAATTTCCTAAAATAATAGAAAATTAGTCAGTACATTTATATATTCTTCATAATATAAACTATTAAAATAATATTTCATTAATAAAAAAATAATTTCACGTAATTTAAAATATATTATTATAACCAGAAATAAAATTAAAGAGAATTCCTTAAAATTACAACGAAAGCTAACATGAATTTTTTTAGATTATCGTAAAAGCTAAACAATTGTTTTTCTTTGATTGTTAAAACCTTGAAAAAAGAAAATTTCCCCACAAAACAGTTAAAAAGAACAAATGGTTTAAAAATACATGACAAAAATAGCTAGAAGATAAACTACACAATATGAAATGAAAAATATGAAAATGCACAAACTTAGGCATGAAAAACAAAGAACACAAAAGAGAGAAATAAATCAAAAAAGAAAAATTATATATTTTTTATTTATATTCTCAAATTTTGATTTATTTCCCTTCTTTTATCATCAAAAAAGAAAATTATATATATATATATATATAATTTTCTTTTTTGATTTATGTACTCTCTTTTGTGTTCTTTTGTTTCCTAGTTTGTACATTTTCATATTTTTCATTTCATATTATGAAGTTTACCTTCTAGCTTTTATATATATATATATATATAAAGAAAAACTAAAAATTATAAAAAAAAATCAAAAAAGATAAGACAAACAAATCAAAAATTTTCTAATGTAACACACCACGTGTACTAAAAGTGTTTACGTGACATACGACGAAATGAACATACATTTAGAAATTCGCATAGTAGAAACAATTTAAATTCAGAAAAAAGATTTACTTTCGTATAAAGAACCCATGAATGCTATATTTCAAGTTACACAAAGATTTGACAAAGCATAAAAATATATGTAAAAATTGCATCCCACAACACAACGTTACCTGTAAAAGTGAAGTACAACAATTTTTAAGCGTTGTTAAATTCCTAACATTAAACTCTAGAATGAACCAGTCAACTACCAAAGGTCCAGACAACTTACATGGAATATTGAAATTAAAAATTATTGTTAAAAATAAAATAAAATTCTCTCTCTCTCTCTCTCTCTCTTATAAAAATAGAAATATACGAAAAGAAATCCTAAAAGACAAAAATAATTAAAAACTCAATTTAAAAATGCAAGATAACCAATTTAAAACAATGCTATCCAACAAACTAATTCATGATTAATTTGAAAATGAAAAATTTAGGAAATAACGTTTAAAAATAAAATTAAAAAATAATAATATGAAAAAGAAATGAATAAAAATAAAAACAAATGAATAAGTAAAATTTCACACACGCACACATACATACACAAACACACACACACAAACACAAACACACACACACACACATATATATATATATATAGGGGGGGGAGGTGTAGAAAAAGTAAATTTTATAATCAAAATCTATTTCTGTTTAAGGAATTATTTTGAGAATCTTCCGCACATTACTTTAGGTTCAAAATTCTATAAATTCAGGAATCACACACAATCTGATAATTTTTACATATTCATTTACAGTGACATTTTTTAAAAATAGTTGCATCATGAGAATGTGATTTAATTCATTTCATTCCTTAAAGGTACACAAATTAAATGATGAATGAATTAGGATTCAAAAGCAAATGAATGAAAAATGAGCAGCAACTTAATATTGGATTTTTGTGAGGGACTTTAGAATTTGAGCAATGTTTGCTTGAAATGTAAGAAATAATAGAAAACTTCCAATGGGTGTTTTTGTTGAAGTGAATATAAGAACTGATAGCAATTTACTTTTCAATATGATGGAATAAAATATAAGTATGAATAGATTCCATATAACTTCCTGTTCTAAATCAGGAATAATTCCACCGAAATAATGGAGATTGATGCACGTTTAGGCTGTCTTTGCCTAATGTTATAGAATAGGATATAAACTCGGCACATTTTTCGGAATAGTATTATACATACTCTAAATTTATAATCCTCCATAGAACAAAAACATTTTATAATATTAGTAATTTCTTTCAATTGCAGTGTTCCGCATTCTTTATCAGAATATAAACTTTCTAATAATGGAATAATGTCTCGATTACACAATTCGGATTAACTCAGTTTAATGAGGAGAACAAAATTTTTATTTTTCTCTATTTTAAATTTTAAAGAAACATTTGGGCCTGTTCCGCAACATGACGTTTTTTTCCCCCTTCTTTTCCTCCTCCCTTACAACTCACTCTTGTTATATACATATTTAGACGACCTTTTGGGACGAGGGAACATGCATTCCTTATGGACGAAGGGTATCACAGACTCGAGAGAGATTGAACATCTACCTATTGATCCTCGGAAGGATTTTCTTTCCCTTCTATCACCCACTGGAAGACCCAGTTGATGCATTCCCCTGTTCACCATCTAGGAACGCGGCGCCCTTCTGAGGTTACAGAACTTACAGTTGTAGAACGTACCCAAATACTCCACTGAAACCAGAGTATATTTATATATGTCCAATCATTTACTGAACCTTTTTAAATTTGATATAACTCTGCACAATTTTTTCATCCCCACGAGAATTGCTCTTCAGCCGCTGGACTGATCTGGCAACTGCTGCCATTCAAGCCTTTGAAACTACACAAAGAATATTCTGCCTTATCTATATACACGACAACAACCACTACTAAATTATACCTAAATTAATCAATTTTTTTCCTTTGTAAAATGTGAATCGTACTTTGCCTTTTTTACCCTATTGCTAAATTGTTATCCAATTTACTCATGAAAGAGAGAAATTAAGTATTTATGGATTACTTGAAATTTTTAAGGACTCAGTAGGAGGTACGTATTTTAACGACTCGTAGGAATTATGTATTTTTAATATTGATATATATTTTCTACCTCAGAATGTATTTCGAGTGTGGGATCAAATGAAGACGGCCTTAACTGCAACTGGATTAAAATTCAAAATTAAAAAATGAGTCGTCCCTATCCTCTACGATACGTTAAATCGATCTTAATTTAAAAAGCATAACAAACCAAATCTAGATAAAAAAAAAATGTCTACTATTTTGACCATGTTTCAACTTACTTGATCATGTCTCAATAATATTTCTTTAAAAATGTACTTAAAACATGTTTATATAATCACGATAATTATTACATTAAATGTTTTCGGTTTACCACCTACGAGTATATTTGCTACAGTTGCTTGTTACCCTTATTAAATGAATCCTTATTTTTTTCTCTTTATTTTCATACCTTTTTGCTTAAATATCCGAATTTAATATTGCAGCTATTTTTTTTTCTCAGCAAAAACAGGCACCATTGGAACAAAATAAGGATTTATTTAAAGAGTTTTTCTTTCAATCCGAATTTTGGAAATAGAGTAAACTTATTTTTTTTTAACATTAAACAGATAAATAAAGTTAATATTTGATTTTTTCCCCCAACACACATCTAATTACATTTACAGCAACTCCCGAAAATTTCATTTTTTCACAATTCATATATATATAAACTTCTTATAGAAAACTTTGTTCTAAAAATAACTATTGCAAGCAATATTCGAAACTACGACTAATTTTCTAAGAAACATTCATTACAGAAATAGAAGTAATTTTAACTAAAACGAAACACCCACGGTCAAAAATATGAATAGCATAAGCAATGATGAGTTAAGTAAATGATGTCACTTTAATTGAAATCAGGCTTAGAGCCAAGTTTAAGGCAATTTGCCTAACAAGATAGGAACCTCGACTTATTAAGCATTAGAGATTTAAAAATTATAGAATGAGCAAAGATTAGAGAAACGCACTATGTACAATGTTATTTTCTTGGTAAACATCCCAAAAATATTTGCCAGCAATTACTAGACCATATTACGACTAGTTAAAAAAATTACGCATTTGCCTCTGAATCATATAATTATATACTGATTTTTAAAACACTCATGCACAGAATTTTAATACCAATTTGTGGTTCCACACAATAAGCGTCACGAAGGCTATGGCGATATATCTCACAATTCTGAACCATTGTCAAGTTACAAGGATAATACCTGAACTGACCATTCATTCCCTCACTCCGTGTAAACGCGATGACTTTAAACTTTTGATAGATTTAGCAAGCATCAGTTCCGCTACACGACGGTGTTAAAAAATGCGAGACCCTAAAACGCTACCTTTGGCAATGATTTCATTATTTTTAATAATTAGGCCACCTCAAACCTTTTTATGCAGAAGCATATGATATATACGAGTACATGCGTACAAGAAATTATGGTATGCAGTAATAGTATACAGATATAAGTTTATTACAAATAATAATATGTACACTTCAGTTAACTGGGGAGAGAAGAGTTTCTAAGTACAAGAATGCATTAACCAACAATAACTATTTCATGAACAACTCCATTTTTCTAAGGCATTAAAATCAATTTTGAAAGTAACAAAGTATATAATAAGTTAAAAATACCCAAATTAATTAGTAAGACATAGAAAAAAGTAAGACAAATAATTGTACTGATAGGGAGGGTAATAAAAAAGGTTAATCATGAGCTTAATGAAAAAAGTAAAATATGAAAAGTATTGAAATTAAAAATCAATTTAGAAAATAATCAATAATGTAATGATTAATAATGGAGAAAAGAATAAAATTTTGAAATCAAGAAGTAAGCAGTCTATAGAATAAGAAGCTGAAAAAATAAGAAGACAATAAAGCATGAAAAAAATTAAGTAAGTAAAGAAATAAATAATGAAATAAAGAACTAATAATGTAAGTAATGAATAAATTAACTAGTCAATAATGTAAGCAATTAATAAAGTAACCAGTCAATAATGTAAGCAATTAATAAAGTAATTAGTCAATAAAATAAGCAATTAATAAAGTAACTAGTCAATATTGTAAGCAATTAATAAAGTAAC
>BMAW01078481.1:347214-362645 GCA_019974015.1 Nephila pilipes | reverse complement strand
ATATATATATATATATATATATATATATATATAATTATACATACATACATATAACTGAAAAATCAATATCCTAATGACTAGACAATATTGTTATTTTACATACACTGCGCAATACTGAAAATGCAATACCAAGAAGGAGAGGCCAGAAAATTATGAAAATTTCAAAGTAAACCTACGTCACTGAGTTATGTGAGTGATATGAAATACGCAGATCATCAGCGTACGTTCAAGAAAATATAAGGGAAGGAACCTGATGAATGTTCAATTTTCGTGCCGTTATTTCTGATAAGGAAATCATCGTACAAAATTCGTTCTTGTCTCAGAGGACGCGTGTTATATCACAGAATACCAGGCCATCGTCAACGGAGGTAGTTCCAGCAGACAGACGATTTTACGAGGGGCATGGTGATCGGACTGAGAAGGGTAGGTTGGTCCATTCTGCAAATCTCAGCTGACACACACCTAGACGCATCCACAATGCACTTGCTGTGGCGAAGATGGTTGGAGCAAGGAAATGTAGCAAGTTTCAGGGTGCCGGTGCAGCCAGAGTGACGTCAGTACTCGTGAATCGTCGCATCCTCCGACAAGCGGAGGTGGACCCATATCAACCAGAACCATTTCCCGTAGAATGGTTGCTAGTGGCCTGAACTCATGGCGTCCGCTTAAGCAGACTGCCATTGATCCCACAGCATAGACGCCAACGTCAACAATGTTGCCAGACTCTAGCGATGTAGACGCCGGAATGGCACAATGTCGTGTTCTGAGAAGAGTCATATTCCTGCTTCTCCAATGATAGACGCCGCTTACCAGTGCCGAAGTGGAGACAGGTCCAATACGGCAGCAATTGTAGAACGCCCCACCGCACGACAACGCTCCATCATGGCTTGGAGTGAAATTGCATACGATTCCAGGTCACCTTTAGTACGTATTCAGGGCACTATAACGACCCAACAATACATGAATGATGCGCTGTGGCCAGTAACACTCCCTTACCTGCATAGAGTACCGAATGCCCCTTATCAGCAGGATAACGCCTGACCGCACACTGCTTTCATCAGCCAACGGGTTCTGCAAGGCGTATAGATGCTTCCCTGTCCACCGTCGTCTGCTGATCTCTCACCAATTGAACACATTTAGGATGTGATTGGACCCCATTTTCATACCCTGCCAGTGCCGCATTTAGAAGACGAACTGTGTCAAATGGTTGACAGGGAATGGAGAGCCATTCCTCAGGACGCCATTCATACTCTCATTCACTTTGTACCTAGACATGTTGCTTCGCTTATCGCCGTCCACGGTTTTCCTACAATCTAACCTACTGAGACGACGCTGTTCTCGCTCTGTATTTTGTATATTATTTCTAATAAAGATAACTTATTGTTCGTTGCTGTCTCTCTGTCTGTTTACCAAGTTTCACCACTTTCTGGTCACTACTTCTTGGTTTTGCATTTTTAATGTCGCGTAGTGTATGTATATTGAAAAAAATTCACTCTTTAAAGAAAATTAATATGATATATTAAATAATTCTTGCTTAATTTAAGCAGATTAATAGACTTTTAACAAATAGTTTTGTCACTTTATTTTTAATGTTATCGAACAGAAAATAATATAACGTTTAAATAATTTTTTAAGACTAATATTGGTATTAATATACAATAGTACCTTTGTTAACGATGGTCTTAACTGACGTACTTGGTTCGCGACGAGTTGTTGTAAGTAAAAAAAATTGTTTCTTGTAACAACGCAAGTGTTGGCTTATGACCTTGATTGGGGGGCGGATTTTAATAAAACATGACTCTTTGATCAGGAAAATATCCGATTAAGGGCATAGACAGCCAACAGCAGGAAATCACATTTAAATTTTGAAAAATTCATACCAGCATCATTTACATTTTCTGTACACACAAATTACTATTAAATGGTACACATACTACAGCCTTATTAAATTTGTTCCAATGCGGTATTTATTACATTATATTTCAGTGCCATATAGCAGTTGTCGAGTGATTTAAATCATGCTTATATCATAATTTTAATCAACATGGAACTGTTATTCGAGACAACCTGTGTATTATATGGTTTCAAAAAGACGCAAGACGTTGTTTCGATCACATTTACACCTCATGAACATGTCTAAAAGCAACTTTTAGAAGAGATAATAGGCTGCTAATAAGTATGTATAAAGGTTAGTTCTGTATCTTATATGTTATTTGTATTCATTGTCTTAATGTTGCATATATTTTTAATAACATTTTGAGTTTCTTAATTTAACGTACTGAAATTTTCAGCGTGTTACAAAATGCGTCTCAACAAAACTGGCGAGTTATCGGGGAAAAAACCCAGAGATAATAGTTTTCTCAATTGATAACGGTAGAAAGAAATTGTAGCAAAATATCACGAAGATGTACAAGTTATGGAATTGTTTCGAATATAAGCAACTAGTCATTCTACAAAATCAACTAATTTGCATAAGAAAGATGAACTTATCTGAGGTTGGTAAGGGAACTTCAAAGCTGATTATCTGAAGGCTTTTTCTGGAGGAAATAGAAAATCTATTACTAATTTGGATCGAAGAATGAGAAATTGTAGACGATACAACATGTCAAAATGCTGTATGACAGAAAGCTAAGCAATTTACAAAGATTTTAAAGTAAAAACTCGGGGATCACACACGCTCTGAATTAGATGACGGTGATTTCAAAAGTAGGCGAGGATGACTTAACAACTTTTAAAAGACAATAGAAATTCATCGATGGAGAGGCAGCTAATGTTGACAAGGCCACACAGATAAATTTGTTAATGACTTTACAAGAGTTATAGAAGAAAAAGAATACTTATATCTTAACAAATCCTCATGAGACTAGATTATTTTGGAAGAAAATGCCCAAAGAATTACTCGATTACAATTATTATACTTGAGGTAAATCAAGCTTTGGATAACGATGGTTTTGGTTAACGACGATAACCTGGAAGGAATTACCACCGTTAACTAAGGTACTACGAGGGTAATTCAAAAAATACTTGTATATGAAGTCAGATGGCATAATTAAGATAAATTGTAGTTACCAATAGGTGCTGCTTCTATTAAACGGAGCCGAAAGAAATTTGTCATTGATTCGTAAGTTAGCTTTGATTTGGTCGTCAAGTACTGCCAAATCAAAATTTAATTGCTGACGTGTCGAGTTGTCACCGTCGGTAAAACCTAAACTCATCATTATGCACCAGAAATCAAGCAAAAATCAAAACAATGAGTTGCTCCCAGTCAATCATTTCCAAAAAAATACGAAAATGGTCACAAAAAAAATTGACGAAAAACTTTTGAGGGGTGAAAGTCAACATGATCACGAATACGAGTAAATGAGACTTATACATCTGTCTAGTGAGTCATGATGTTTACTAAAAACAAACCATTTGGGATGTAACGAGAGAAATTTCTTGTATTTTCTAAGGACTAATTGAAGGGCCACCATACCTTTATTTCACCACAATCTTTATATTACCATAACATTTCTATTAACAAATGATGAATACCAACATGCGACTACATGTAATCTTAATACTGTAAAAAGTAAAAAACTTAGAGGTATATTGAAAAATGATACAGGTTTTAGACTTATAATTTCTATAACAATAATACCTATGTTAATAAAGCATTAATAAAATATTTTATTAATTTAACTATTAAATATAGTTTACTAAGTGAAGCCTTTAAGGAATATAAGTACTGCATTAATAAAGAGATTAAATATATGAATTTTATGACTGAAGAGAACACTGATTTTAGAATTCTAAAAAGTTCAATAAAAAGCCACTAGGTTGATTTTATTAAGTGTTATGTTGATAGAATCCCTGAAAATTATGTCATGATATGCAAAAAACTATAAGTTGCTTTGACTAATAAGCATCTTTTTTCAATAATGATTCTTTTATTAATATTTTAGAAATAGAGATCGAAAAATTTCTAACAAAATTAAAGCTTTATAATTAAAAAAAGTTATACTATAAACGTAGTAAGATTTCCGCATATACTTTTAACTCCTGAATTTCATTATGTACTTAATAAATTTAAAACGATGACTAATGGTTTTTTTAATATTTAAAGAAAAAATTAAAGCAGGAAAAATTTATCAAAATATTTTGCAAGAAACAGGTGTTTTTGATAAGAAAGTTGTTATTAAAAATAGCTATGAAATCGGATAATCAAAGAACTGAGCAATTTTTTTAAATCGTACCCCATAAAGATTAACAGCAATTTTCAAATATACTAACACACATCGTTAAAACAAAATTTCACCCCTGAAGGAATAGTGAGATTGAAATGGTATTTTAAAGTAAGTTAGTACTCACCACCAACAAGAAATGATTTAAATTTGAGAGTGGATATCACAAAATTCATTGATCAAAACACAAAATCAGTACAACTCTCAATAGAATGATGGGTCGCATTGTTTTTAATGCATTTTGCCACACATTGAGGCTTGGAGTCGTAGAACGCTCTTGATGGTGTCTCATGGTATCATCTTCACAAAGACAAAAGCGAGATTCATCACTAGAGATGATCTGCTGCCATTCCGCAGGGCTCCATGCTACTCTTTCGTGACACCGTTAAAATTTCTGGCAACGTTGCTGTGGTGTCAAGTGTAATCTTTGTAATGGTCTTCGTGCAAGTAATCCAGAAGCATGCAGCTCTCTGCTTAAGGTACTGGCACTTACGAGATTATCTTGAAAGGGCGTCACATTTCGCATAATGTCCGGAATTGTATCCGTTGGTGTGTCACGCTCTTGAAGCACACTTCTTCGATCTTACCTACTTGTAGTCCGCATAGCTCTACCTGAGCCTACTTGTTGCGAGCATTATCTTCTTTGTACCCAATTCCGCCAACAGCATGAAACTGTAACATTTGCGCGACCGATCTGACGTGCACTCCGACAGAATGACCATCTACCTTCATGCAGTACAACGATGTGACCCTTCTTAAAGGCATCCAACTGCTCTAATGGCAGTCGTATTCTTCTCAAAGGCATTCTTTACTTCAAAGTGATGAATCACATTCAAACACACTAGTTAGAAAGATTTACGCGCTTTTGAAGAACTTTCTAAAGTGTCCTGAATTACGTGGGAAGTCACGAGTTTGCTTATATCATTGGAGCTGACGCGACGGATACTTTAATTATTTGAATATCTAACAGAGACAAAATAATCTCTTAATTTGTTCTTACACTCCTTACTTCTTTCTGGGTGCCACTTTTTCTTCACGATGAGTATATATTGATGTATTTTATTGATAAATAGCTCCTTTCATTTTTTTTCTCTTAAATTTGATACAAATTCAGATATTTTGCTATGAACAGAGCAGCTTTCAATATACAAAAAAGATTTGGAGAACACAAATAATTCTTATATGATTCTTCTTTTTTTTTATTATTATTATTATTCGCACAAATTGTGGAAATCGATTATTTAAAACACTCTTCAAGATATGCAAGATAATTCACCCACTTCTATCCTCAGTTTATATATATTTGATTCTTATTATATTTTGAATAAAATTAAGAACGCCTTTTCCAAGATTTTCCCGAGTACAAAGAAACGTATTCATTTTTAAAATAATCCCGGTATAGTAGAAGTCGGGGAAATGAGAGAAACGCTAATTTCTGTGAATATTCCGAAAATTTTTATAAAAAGGTACGTCGTGATGTGTCTCTATTAAAAGAATATGCATTACTGATTTTCGCTTCTCTATTTAAGGAGAAAAGCGCTTCTTGAAGACCGGAAATTAACGGTAAACAAATCTGCTTTTTTCTCCGTATCAGTATTTTCATTTGGATCTTATTACGAAAAAGATACCTAAGTTATTTTGTCTGTTTAAGTAATAAGAAATCTTTAATTTGCATATGCATCCATTTAAATTGCTAATTCATTCATAAGCGTCAATACGAAGTCCAGTTTCACTTAATTAATTATTCCAACGTACATTCAAATATATTTTGTAATAACGTTTTCCACAACTTTTGGTCATTTATGTTATAAAATATTGAAGGAGGTTAGGGGAAATTGTGTGTATGAGTATGTCTGTGTGTGTAAATCCTTATAATTTAAAAACCTTTGAACAGCATCCGAATCTATGATCAATTGTGTGATTCAATCGGTTCAGGAAAGCCACAATCTAATTTTTAGTGATTTTTGGAAAATTTCATTGAATTATTTGTTTGTGCGTGATTCCCCTCCCACAAATTATAATATAACTGTTTAAAATAAATATAATCATTCGTGATACGATTCAGTTTTTAATTCCCCAGTTGTTACATACCACATATTAGATTCAAAAAATACTCGACTAACGACCATCAGTGACTTTATATATGCTTCAAGTTAATTTCTTAACATATCGTATTTATTCCCATACTATTTTTTTTTATTTCTACATAGAAAGATCTATGCATACTATTTTCATTCATCCAGGGTCTCTTTTAGCGTCTTAAAAGTTTTAGAACTACCGAAAATTCATCAGTGGTCTTGCATAAGAATGACATAAAATTACACTCTACTTGCATAAATTTTTCCGACACCTCAGAAGCTGTTAGAAATTTATTTCAACTTTCTAAAATGTTACATTTATTGTAAGCACCCTAATCTTTTTATTTATCGTTGTTTTTCATTCTAAAAGTAAAATTATCGTATTATCTTTTAATAAATGGTATAAAATATTATGAATTTCTGAGCAAATTCTTAGGCGTATGCCACAGCTTAAAATTAAATTAGAAAAATTCGGAACCATTAAGGATTTTTTGTACTTTAATTAATTGATTATAAATTTTAATAGTCTTTTTGGTTTTATGTCTGAAAGACGTTCAATTGTTAAAATTCAAATTATATATATATATATATATATATATATATATATATATATAGGAGAGAGAGAGAGTTTATTAATGTCACACTAACAAGCAATACGAGAACTATTGGCAAAGGACCTCGTAATTTTGAATTACTGTCAAGTGACAAATACTCCCTTCTTCTAACTTCCACATCTTCCTAAGGCGAGGAATTTGAGCCGTGACAGATTTAATGAGCATTAGTCAGTCAGATGCGCACAGCCATTTTCATAGCCATCAAGGATATGTACGAGTATAGAGTTTTTCGAGTGCGATCAGAGTTTTATTTGCTAAAATGTAGATGAAAATAAAAGAAAATATTCAATGAATTTGAATATTTTTAATAATTTCAGGGGGCTTAAAAGAACTCCATAGAAGTTTCCATTTGTAGTTGAGATTTATTTTTTTTTGCTCTAGATTAAAAAAACTTATCCAGTAAAAAAAAAGACTGGCTCTAATTATTTAACTGACTTAGAAGAGTGATTCATTTGAATTACTAAGAAAACTGAACAGAATCATTTATTACCATTTTATCAGATGCTAAGCTAAAATAAAGAGTCATAGCATTAAAATTTGTTTTTAAAGGTGAATTTTAAGTTACCTTAATGTTCGACTAGTAATTAGCTCCAAATATAAATAGAGAAAACTAAGTCGAATTTAACACTATTTTCTTTAATTGTATTTTACAATTTTATTAGCGTCACATTTAAAAGTAACACGATGGCTATTGGAAGCAGACCTCTTGATTTTGAATTATGATCAAATGACGAGGATGAAACCTGAACTGGGAGCCCCTCTTTCGTAGCTTCCATTCCAGGTTAGAGCGAAGTCTTAGATTCCCGTCAGATTAAAATGGTGTCAGCCCCATTGCTCGGTGGATCTTCGGTGGAATAAGGATTCAAACTATGACTTGTTGGAATCAATGTCTGAAATGAGCTCACGCCCATGATCATATGGCTACAGTGACCGCACAAAGTGTTAAAATTTCGGATGCTGAAAAACAAAAAAGAAATCGGGTTTTTTTTTTTTTTTTTTTTTTTTTTTTTTTTTTTTGTTTATTAACTGTGCACAGAAAAAAAATACGAGGTCTATTAGCGACGGATCTCATAATTTTGAACTTCGGTCAAGTGACGAGGACGACACCTGAGATGGCACGCACACACCTCCAGGTTTTCATACTACGCCAATAGGAAGAATTGGAGTCTCCATAGCTTTAACGTGCATCAACCTTACTACACTGCGAGTCTTTAGCGGCATCAGATGATTCGATGAAAGTAACGCCAGCCGCTAGCTCGTGACCAAGACCACGCTGTTACTATGACCACCAAAAAAAAAAAAAAAAAAAAAAACTTCAAGTACCATATTTTTAAATCAATTATCCGTAATATAATCGAAATAAAACGCTTACAAGTTAAATTATGAATAAAATACATTGACCTATAAAAAGATAAATCTTTTGTATCGAAATTTAAAAAATGTACCATCCAAACTATGTTTTTAAAATTACCTTCTTCATACCACGTATCACAATGAAATATTTCAGAAAACCTAATCAATAATGATAATCCATATCACCTGAACTCAAAAACTGTTGGCCCTTTTACGTTTCTATTTCTATTATTTCAGAATTATAATGAATTCTGGGATACTCTGTAGCGCTATTCATCGCAATTTTCGGCCGCTTTATCCTCATAAATAAAAAACACCGAATACAATATTCAATATGTATCGAGAAAAACATCTTTTCTTCAAAATATTGAATTGTGTGAAAATCTGTGAACAAAAGAATATTCTTCAATTGTGATGCAAAAGATGGCTAGCTTATTTTGCGCATTCAATATTATACGCCATTTTAAACCTGTGAATTGAAGAAATTATATTCTGAATACAACACGTAAACATAATATGGAAAAACTTTCTGCAAGTTTATTAAAATCAATAAAGATAGAGAACTATTATTGGTCAGGGATCACTTAATATCTACTCATTTTGCATATCTTTGAATAATTCATTTGAACAAATATTTACTGAAAATTTCAGAAATAATTTAATAATCATTGCGATAAAAAATAAAGCAAATGAAAGGACTTGTTAATTTTTATAACACAGATACTTCTTATCAATTCAATAATTCTCCAACAAATACAACTGTAAGAAAAACATTTATGACGCTGAGAAAAGAAATTATTATAATTCTAGTAGGCATCTCGAAGGTGCGATATGTGAAAAAAAATTAGTATTGTATTTTTTATGGAATTGAGTTTAGATATTGTTTAATTTATCTCTCATTAAAGCCCCATATTAGGCCATTGTAGAAGAGCCTCTCAATTTTAAATTGCGTTCAAATAGTGAAGTGTCAACTTATCTGATACCCACCACTCTAAATTTCCACACATGTGAGAATATTTAGTGAGCTTTAATTGAATTTCTCATGTGATGTTGTCTCCATAATTCTATACAGCCTTCCATATTTTTAGATTCTATATATCATTTCTTAAGTTATTTCAACTAAGAGATTCAATGGAAGGTATTATATATAAATGAGACAAAAAAATAATATACGAAAGAAACCTAAGTGCATAAGTGTTATAGAGGATTCATATCGGCAAGTCGTGTATTTTAGTCTTAATTCTGTTAAAGACTAGGGCTTGAAATTGTGAATATACATGAAATCAAACAAAACCTCAAAGTTCTTTTGCGTCTTTTTATAAAAGATCGGAAAACAGAAGTACTGCCTATTTAATGAATATACGTTGATAAAATTTCAGCGTTTAAGAACAATAAATTATTTTATTCGAAAGCAGTTTCATTCAACTAAGTACTTCACAAAAAATATTTCTTATGAAATAACAATATTATATTTCATTCAAATCTTTAGCTATTTATAATCGTAATTACATTCTTCTAACATGATTTTTCAGCCAAATGTTTAAGTCCTTTAAGAGCTGAAATTATGTGTCTTTCTCATATTTTAGACCATGATTCAAAATTGCAACATCTGATATCAATAGCCGCTGTCAAACTAAAGTGAAAAATTAATTAATCAAAATAGAATATCTTTATCTTATATGAAAATACATGAAAGCAATAATATATGTATAAAATTGAAAATTGAGAAGTTTTTTAATCCCGTGAAACAGCGCCTTATGCATCTGGAGATTTTAAGCTAAGTAAATTGAGAACTTACATATGTATACGCACCCTAGACTAACATAAAAGCTTCTTTTATATGACGTTTTTAAGCAGTCCGTAGATTAAATCCATTTATATATATATATATATATATATATATATATAAAAGAAGAAAAAATACTCAAATAATATATACAACAGCTATAGCTTAGTGTTTACATTTTCTGTGGAATGTATAGTCTTTTATACGTATACTAAAATCAGTATGGAAACATTATTTATGTTCTTTTGCAAAAAATCAAAAGCTGAAAGTTAATCGCTTAGAAAGAAACGGAAGAAAGAAATGTTCTCTTTTAATAATGCTGAAACAGAAATAGAAACGTCGTATCATCTATGGAACTGTTGCACTCACCAAAAAAATGCATTAAAGAAATGCATAAAAAACAAAAGACGTACTTTATCTGGAAAAAAGGGGAACGAAAGGAAAAAAAGAGAGACCGCAGCAGAGATAGAAAATGATAAAATTACCTGGGAAGCTAGAAAAGATTCTGGTTGTAACTTCATCTCTTCACCTTATTCACTTCCCTCTGATTCCCAAGGGAGTTTCAGAAGCAGCGTGGTTTGGCCGATATTTATTTCTTCCGGATGAAGACACTCAATGGAATGAGAAAATCGAAAGAAATAAGGTAAAAAAATAAACCACATTCAAAAGCGTATAGTGAACATTCCGTCTGACTTTATTACTGAAAAAATTGAGATTTTCATAGGCGATAGATTTTTTTTTCTAAAGTGCATCTTGGTTAGTTACAGTCGTAACTGCGACTGCCGACAAAATTTTACGTCAGTTTTTTCGAGTAGAGATTTTTGATAAGTGGCTCACCAGTCTCTGAGGATTTCCTATACCATTCGAAAGTTTCGTGGAGTGTATTTCAAATTCATCGAAATTGTTCGGAAGAAAAATTCCACAGTTATTATTCCCTAGATTTCTTAAAAATATTCAATTTAGAAGCATCTTTTATTTTTATCAAATGTGTATTGTTGTGTGTTTTACAAATATTTTATATTTAATTAGATTATTTAGTTATTTTTATCAAATGTGTATTGTTGTGTGTTTTACAAATATTTTATATTTAATTAGATTATTTAGTTATTTTTAGTACCAAATAAGTATTAATCTAAAATTAAAGTAAACTTTATACTTAACACTACATTTTTTCCCAGCTATTTCTTCTATCAATTTTCATATTTGTTGATGTAAATTAAGACAATTCGAATCATATAGCTTGCAATCGGAATGGAAAATTTTCTCAAATATTTTGAATAAATTGGTGCAGCCAAATCTATAGTTTGTTTGAAAAATATGCTAATTTGTTTAGTTAAAAAGCGGGTATTAGAACTTAAATCTACATTGAATTGTCTTCAAAATTACGTCACTTCACTGATACTTGAGGTTTTTAAGCATTGGACCTCGTAATCCCGAACCACAAGAAAGATTAGAATGACATTTAAGTTGGAATCTTACTTTCTGAACTTCCACGCTAAACCATATGAAGACTTTCAACCTGGATTCATTTAACGAGCAGCATTCCCCTCAACTCCGCTCGATGATAGAGGTGGAATCAGGACTCGAACTTATGAATGAATCAAAAATCTTCAGTCATAAAGC
Source organism: Nephila pilipes (assembly GCA_019974015.1). Lineage (NCBI taxonomy): Eukaryota > Metazoa > Arthropoda > Arachnida > Araneae > Nephilidae > Nephila > Nephila pilipes. The sequence goes on along the minus strand of BMAW01078481.1, from coordinate 350,971 downwards.
TAACAATCAATCCTCCGAAAAAACCATTAAAATGTTTTTGGTAATGATTGACTAGATAATGAAAGCCATGACCTATTAGATTTCCACTTGCAAAAATGTGTACAAAAAATAGACAGAGACTCAGAAATGTTATAGTGCAGCAGATTTGTTTATCTTTTACGTGTTGCTTCTAATGCGAAGTTAATAAAAACTAAACTAAACTAAAAATTGTTTATATTTTAATAGAACGCACAAATTCTGATTATAAAACTTGTTTGCTTGTAATGCTTGATTTATCTATAAGAATAGAAAATATCAGTGATTGTCATGTATTTGTTACGTCAAGCCTTCAGCTAGAAAATTAAGAATAAACACACGATTAATAAAAGGTTTATAATTAATTATATACCCAGGTTTGACATTCTTTTTCTTTTCTGAGCAGCTTTCGTACCACTTCAAAGACCCTCGCCTACCCCCAGTGGCATGAGTACTACAGTCTAAGAATCGTTACTATAGTTCAATTTTGACCCAAATGTTTGAAATATATATATATGCAATTAATTTACATTTCTCAATGAATAACAAGGAAATTACAATTCAACTCCCTCAACTATAAATTTTTACTTCTATTTTTTTTACTACAGGATTAAAAAGTTTACAATTAAGTTTAAAAATATTTTTGCGAGTTACTAAAATTTCCTTTAAAATTATTATTCAATTTTCTCTCTCTCTCTCTCTCTCTCTCTCTCTCTCTCTCTCTATATATATATATATATATATATATATATATATATATATATATATAACCAATGTAGGAAACAGAGTATTTAACAAATTGAAGCAATAATACAATCTATTATTTAAAAACAAGTAAAGAAAATAAAATTACAATCATGGGAAAACTGTACGTACCGCGAAAATTCATTCGAAAAGATTTTTTTACCAAGCTTCATGAAAAAGGATATATGAAAAAATATGGAAAATTCGCACTAATTACTCAAATGAAATTATTCTAGGGGAAAGGCTAATCAATTTTTCTCCTTATACTCTTAATTTCCTCATGAAAGTCATTTTCAATTGAATCGTGTGCTTTCTTTATATTAATATCGTATAACTCAAGCAAAAACTTCTCAACAAAGCTATATATAGATGTAAATGTTTATGTCCTGAAATAAAAAATACATATTATTTGATCTCGTGACAGGTTGACAGTGCGAGGACTTACGGTTGAACTGACAATATTTAGTAAGCTACTTAAGGAAAGCGATCATATTACTCTCGATTCGATGAGGAAAGGAAGGTGGTGAGATTAGAGTTGGGAAGAGGCCCAGGAAATACACTTTTTTTCATGATTCAGTTCTCCTTTTCTGATAAGGAATAGATCGTGAGTGTTTACCTGACAAAAGATGAAAGAAATTGTTCTTTCTTTTTGAAATACTTCTTTCCCTTCGTTAGTTTTACGGTTACCAAAGTTCATTTCAGTCGAGATATCACAATTCAATTAACTGAAGAAAAGAATCCTTAATTTTACGTGTATTCTTCGACACATTTCTTGTTCTTTTATTTGGCCGAGATAAAATCAACGGAAAATAATTGAATAACTTGTTTGAGTAATTGAATTCTTTTCGCGGGGATACTAGGCAAGTAAACATAGAGCTCTCTTTCACCCTTGGAATAAAAGTTAAAAAAAATATCGAAATTTAATATTTTTATATTTAATCAAAGTCTTTCGGAGTCAGTCTTTGCCGGAGGAAATTGCTTGCAGGCAATTTTTTGAATGTTAGAAGCTCTGGTGCTTGATCAATGAATTGAAAGATTTTTCAGGACACTAACAGGAAATGTTATCAACACATTTTGACGTTTATAAGGAGTCGTATAAATAAAATTTTTATACAAAATGCCCTTCTTAAATCAGAGATAACACCGAGAGAAATAATATCGCACGCAACATTACATGACGATGACAATAGCAAAATGTGAAAAACTGAAAGATTTATCAAAATTAAAGAGAATGTAAGTAAATCGGGATACATTATTTATGATAATAATATTTCAGTTATGTATGTTAAGTTACTTTAGGAAATATTATTCCTATTTTGACTCTTTAAGGATTTATTGTATTACAACGAGATTGTATCAGATTGTTATAGAAAACCGATAATATCTTGTACTTCAGAAATGTAAATATATATTTTCCATAAAATTATAAGCTATTATAAGACCCTTTTGTTCCTAAAGTAATTAGACTTTTAAATATCACGAACAATAGGTATTTTTTGATAGTAAGATCAAACTGCATAGTCACCATTTTCATTCCTTGCAGCAATAAAATATAATTTTTTGAGACAGATTGAACTATATGTTATTAAAGATAAATTGTCTCAAATTTAATCATGTTCATATTGATAATAGTTGATTTTTCCCCAACTTCTCTCATTACTTTCTCGAGATAGAAAAATAAGTTATATTTTTATCCTGTTATGAATTATTGTAACTATATTCATAACAGTCTGTAAGATATATTGCTAAAAAATATGAAGATAAATCACTTATTTTTAGTTGAAGCCCCCCCTTCTCCAAAAAGATGCTATCAGGCTGTCAGTTTTCGAAACTGACCATTTAAAGTGATCAGTACTAAGCTTTAAATTGTTCACTTAACTCACTTTCAACTCTACAACTCAAAATAGAAGTATCAAATTAGTATTAGAAATTAACCACATTAAATGTAAAACCACTATTAATTTCGATGTGGTATTTTGTATAATAATGAGCTACAAAGAAATTTAAGACATGTTGAAGCCACTAAATACAATTCTTTAATTTTTCATTTAAAACCACAACACTTGCACTATTTCAGCATCGATGCGTCTCATTCGCAAGAATTTTTCCATCTGCTGGTTCTAAAAAGTTTTCTTTTTCAAAAAATTATTCAACAAGAAAAAAAACAGCTTTAAAAAGTCAAAAGATATACATTTTGAGTTCAATAAAAATTTCATTTTAAGAATAAAATGGGGGAGTTGAAATAAAATTACGACTTTTTCAGCAGCAAATGAGAAAATATAATACATATGTTGAAGAACTACTAAATGAAAGATGTATGCGCTTAATGTAATGTTGTCTTAAAACTACTTAAGTCAGTCTTTGTTCAGATTTAAAAAGATTTTAAAATTTTTAGAACTTTACATAAACGTAATAATTCCTAAGAAACTTCTTTTAACAAGTAATTAAAACTAAGTTGCCGCTCAACAGCATTCAATTTAAAGAAGCTCTGTTACTTTTAATTTTCCTCGAGCGTTAACGAGGCTTCTGTTTTCGGAATAATCTCTAACTTCCTAAAATTGTCGGTTTTAAGAAGAGACATTCTTTTTAGTACAAAGCGTTTTCAAAATAAAAATAATAAAAAAATAGAAACTAAAAAATTTCATATGAAAACTTGTTCTCTAAATCTAGTTCATTTTAGTATAACTTGGAATGTGGAATTTTTACACCCATCTCTTCCTTTCCTTGAACTAAAAGTATAATGGAAGCAGGTAAAGACGAAATTAATAAAGATTGAAAGTAGTAACGCGGGTAAATAAATTACAGAAGTAAATATATTTTTATATAATAAAGTTGAAAAAATTAATAAAAGGTATAGGCCGCAATTTGGTTTCATTTTGCCTGCAATCAAACACAACAAATGTACAACAGAATTAGACATTCCGAAACATGGCAACGTTAAAAAAACTTGCTTATTAGTACAAATTCGTCAGCATTACATTTTCTTTCGGAAGAAAAT
>BMAW01078481.1:327329-344233 GCA_019974015.1 Nephila pilipes | reverse complement strand
CTGCTGGCTACGCGCAGCTGCGGCGCGTTCTACGGGCTACGCCAGCGCGCTTAAGCGGTACGGGCGTACGGCTGCAGCGTGCGGCGGCAATGCAGCAGGCGGCAATGTGGCAGCGGCCATAAGGTTTGCCAGCTACGGTACGGGCGCGCAGCAAAAGCGCAGTGCGCGTGCCAGCCAGCGCGTTTTGGCGTTTTTGCTTAGCCAGCTACTGTTCGCTGGCTGTGCGATGCGCGTATATTTTGCGTTGTTTCGCGAAGGCGCTATTTGCTGTGGCGAACTTACGGTATGTTGATGAATAGGAAAATATTAATCCATATCTAAACCGATGAATACAAATAAATTTTATTTTCCTTGCATTTCACATATTTCTTTTAAATCGTGCAAGACATTCTTTTCAAAGTTTAGTAGAACCTTTTTCACTTCAAAACATTCCTAGAACCTATAGCTTCCCTTTAGGGTCTTTAAATTAAATCTCAACGTTGTTTTTTTAATTTATCCATCCCTAGCTCTTTCAATAGCTATCATCGAATTCTAAGGCTTCTCTTTGTCGGTCATTGCACTGAAGGCAGAAAAGCATATTTATCGGAAAACCTTTTCGAATATTTTACAGCAGCATTTTAAAACGCTTTTTTCCTCTTACGTCGCTTATATCAACATCATTTTTGAGAGAGAGAATTTCTCTCATCAATAAAATTTGTGGTCTCTGTTGAAAGAAATCAATACAAACGAGTCATTAATGTACTGATTGAATAAGAAGTTTTTTTTTTTTTTTTTGTAGAACTGGTGTACCAGATCTTGTTAAAAATCGTTTTACCAGTCACAATGCATTTTTCATTAAAATCAGTCGTCCCATGGGAGATCTTATGCGCTCTAGGATTACACCTCTCGACTCTCTTTCTCCCCGAAAGATACTGTATGTTGAAACTTTGTGATAAAGATTTATGGATGTTTTCATTCACACCTAAGTGCAACAGAGAGGATGCAGAATTTTCAATAAGAAGAGTACCAAATGACGCTGTATTGGATTTGAAAATTACAATTATTTGTTGCGATTATAGAGATCTTACTTGTTTTCGATTCAAATTAAAGAAAAGTTTCTGCAAAAAACATTAATTGAAAAAACTCTGCGAGATAAAAGTGCATTATATGGATTTTTGCTTGTTCAAGCTTGTAGTCCGTTCTAAAATGTATGTAATGTCCTCTTCTTCATATATTAAACGACTCATAAATAGTTTAAAGGAAAAAGTTTAGAAAGATTTAACTGTTCTACTTATGAACTATAGCATTTTTATTAAGGATTTAGTAGTAGGATTTTATATATATGTGTGTGTGTGTGTGTGTTGTGGGTGTTGTGTGTGTGTGGGGGGTTGTGTGTGTGAGAGAGAGAGAGAGAGACTTATTTTAACATCGCGACGGAGAAATTAGAGTTCTCATTCATCATTAATCAATTGTGAATTTAAAACTTCTATTATGAATTTAAACCTCGACTTCAACAGCTGTTTTGGTGATATAACCAAGTCAGTGGTGGATGGAGAATAGTTGGTACACATACACAAATTAAGTGAACTGATCTTTAAAGGTTCATTTTGTATCTCTTCTATATATAAAATTTCAAAAACCTGGTAAGTTTGATTCAAATTTCTTTCTGATTAAAGTATTACTAATTTTAACAAATTAAAAAAACTAAAATCAAGACGAGAGTAAAACTTCAACCGCTTGTTTTAATACAACGCAGAAGCATGAAAATAAATCAAAATAAAATTTTCCCTGCTAATGGGTCACTAAGATCCCTACTTAGGATTTTGCCAATTATAGTTAATAATAAATGCAATGTTTATTAAAAACATTTACTCCCTGTTCTCTTTGAAATAATTTTAAAATTTATATATATATATATATTATAGTATATAGTATATATAGATAATATCATATATATATATATATACTATATACTCTCCGTGTTGTGCTCAAGTGTGTGTGTGTGTGTGTGTGTGTGTGTGTGTGTGTGTGTGTGTGTGTGTGTGTGTGTGTGTGTGTGTATTTTCAAATGATACTAAGGATTCGCACTCCAATTACTACTTGGACCACACAGATTCTTCTAATAAAACAATATGTGGCCATGGTCACGGACTATCAACCAGCCTTGTTTTCCTCGAATCTTGAGTTTGAGCTCTGATACTATTAAAAACCCACCACGTAGCGTTGCTGATTACGTTAAATCTGGTCGAGGTCCCTAGTCCTTCCGTTGGCGTGGTATGGAAGTACGGAGAGGGAGATGCCAGCTCAAGTGTCGTCCTTGTCATTTGACCGAAGTCCAAAATTATGAAGTAGCTCCTCAGTTCAAATCGTGTAGCTTCTCAGTACGACATTAATAAAGAATCACGTTATAGATCAATATGACTGCAAAGAAATAGTTCATTCATATCTTAGTAGTAATGTACGAATGTAAGGAAATATACTTTTTGATCCCCTTTTTTTTACTGCATGGAACATGAGTAAGAAAAACAAAGACTACATCGCGTAGTCTTAATACAGTCTCGTATTACAACAGTAGGTTCCAACCTTTTTTTCAATCGTGACCCTTTCCGAATTTTTAAAAACGTTCGCAACCTCCACTCCTTATTCGCCAGATCGCTATTTATAAAAAAATTTGAAATTTTTCGTTATCTATTTTTATTCCTTTTTTATTAAGTTTAATCATTTTTTTTCATTGATAAAAAAAAATGCTTAAATCAAATGTTAGAATTTAAACAAGTAAGTAGTGCTTGTTAGCCATCCTAGGGGCTATTGTTTTAGTTAACCCAAAAATGTCGTCTCTGACTACTTTTCAAAAATTTATCTTGTTTTTGCGCATATTTTTTATGTCTGCTTTCACCAGTAACGAACTTAATTTTCAAAAATATGTCATAATAAATTTCTCCTCAATTTTTTATTGGATTGAAATAAAATATATGTAATATATGTCTGATACCTGCTTTCACCAGTAACGAACTTAATTTTCAAAAATATGTCGTAATAAATTTCCCCCAATTTTTTTATTGGATTGAAGTGGAATAAATATAAAAATTAAGTATTTTATTTACTTATCGATTTATGTATTACCTAAAATCATACGCAAAATTTAATCAAGATATGACTGAAAATAAATAATATTATTCAGAATTTTAAGACAGTTGTGAGGAAGCTATTTTTTTAGCCACCTAAGGAGCTATTATTTTAGGTGGATCACTTTTGGTGTACTAGATCACTTTTCTCAATTTTTTTTATCATTGGCTTCAATTTTAATTATATTTAGTTTAAATGTATAAAATTGAATAATTTATTGTTTGCTTTAATTTTAATTACGTGTAGCTGATATAATATCAAATTTAATAATTTATCGTTTGCTTAAGTTTTAATTCCTTTTAGCTTAAATATATACAGTTCAATAATTTATCGTTTTGTTAATTATAATATCGGGGAATTTTACTATTGTCCATTTCTCGATATTTTATCATTTGCTTTAATTCTTATATTTAATTGAGTAATTTAATTAATTATAAAAAAAGCGCACCTTGGGTAACTAAATCTGTTCCTTGTAAAACTTTGCTTAGAACTTTTAAAATTTTTATTTACTGTTTAGTTTAAATTTTTATTTTCGTATGAATATTGTTGTGTGTATACTGTGATATATGGATATAATTGCACACAATACTTAGCTAATGATCGAAGAAAAAGTCGTAAACACATTTGCTTTTCTTTAAATCTTTAGCTCATATTTTTAAAATTTTATAAATTTTACAAATGTAGTTTTATTTTTTAACCCCTGTGTAGAAAATAAAAAAAAAAAAAAAAGTAACATTATATCATGAAGTAAAAAAAACAGAATTTGAAATTTAAAAAAAGGCAGGTTTGTAAGAGGTTACCTATCACATGTTGTATTCAATAAACGTAAAATCAGAATACAACAGGCTGACAGTTAAAAAAATCATTAATTTTTTGTGAAGTAACATAAAAAATTAGAACAGCAAATATTGGTAACTGAAGTTACCCACGCCTTTCTTACTGCAAAACATCGTCATAATTACATATCAAATGATTGTTTATCAAAATTATTACATGGTACTGTCATTACTACGATTTTGTTTAAGGTAAAGAGCAAGATAGAAATGTTTTGTAAGTACATTATATTTATTTTTAAAAATTTTATTTTAGCTTCTTCAAAAATTATGCTTTGTGTTTTTGACATGAAATTTATTGTGTTGATCAAATATTTAAAATTTTATTTATTGTTCTTTTATGATAACATTTTTATATAAAATCGTTAATGCGCCAATGTATAATAATTTTCTTAGAAGAGTTGGTAACTCTACCTTTATCACAAGAAAATAAGCTCTGAAACTTATCACTAAAGATGTATGTGCAGTTATCAACAGCATTAAAATTAGCATTTGTCGATATATGATTCTCGAAAAAAAAAATTTACTATCAAATTTTACTTGTTCAAAATAGAAAGACAAGTTTTTTTTTTTTTTTCTCCTCTCTTGCGTGAACGAATTAGACATTTAACAACATTTTATTTCAGTTTTTATAAAATCTAATAAGCCTGTAACATATTTCTTCTTTTGATTTTTCTTTCGATTAAATTCTAAAACGAGCTCGTCTGCAACAGATTTTAATAACTCAGACATTGATAACTGATCAAACGAATCTTTTGTTAACATCTTGCACTTCCAAATTTCAAATTGCAATTTCGATTTTATCATATAACTTTCATACAGCTTTAACATTGTTTTAACTTTTTAGCGGCTCTAGGTCTTACAATTTATTCATGAATTAACTAATTATAACTTCTTTTAAAGTATTAATATTTTCATCATAGGTCTTTTCGTCAGTTCTAATGAAGCTACTCTGCATTGCTTACTACATCTACGAGTAATGTTTTCTATTAATGTGTATTATTCTTTTAGTGTTCCATTTTTATTGAGTAATATATTTAGATCTTTCTCTACGAATGCAACGAAAAGATAATTCTGTCTAACTCGTTCCATTTTTTAACAAAAATTACTGAAAAACACACACAAAAAAAAAAACCTTTACTCAGAAGATGAATTTTTTTTAAGCAAAAGAAGGTAAAATTCTCTTTAAAATTTACAAGGGAAAATTAATACTTAATAAAAAATTTTGTATTTTCTAGGCATCAGACACCAAACTTTCCCTTCCTTTCATTTCAGTATTATATTCAAGCCTCCATAAACCACACAAAACCAAGATTTAAATTTATTTCCTCCTTTTATTTCGAAATTTTCATGAAACGAAAAGTCCCAAGTAGACGAACTATATATCGGATTTTTTCGATCTTATCTGAAAACATAGATTGAGGTTAGAGCAGTTCCTATAAGTAATTCAATTTTTACCTTTTCATTCGCGGTACTCCACCAAGCTACGTGCTGAGATTTCTAAAACTGGAAATGTTCCTCGAAGGAATATCCGTAAGGAAATATTTTCGTCTTTCATATTCAATTGCTATAGCTCCTCATACTCCCCTCTATTTTAATTCTTTTTGTTACCTAAAGCAAACAAACTGTGTTTTTTAATATGTCTAGATGTTAGGTAAAATACGAGTCTAAAATACATACGTATTCGAAAAAAGTTTAGGTATTGCGTGCATATCCGGTACATAAATAGTAAAATGCCAGGTAATATGATCGTTTGTTTTCAAGCGTATTTTTAATACGTCTAATATGGCGAAAGATGCAAAATTTCACTTAAGTTTATAAAGTTTAATCAATAAAAGGTAATCAAAAAATAAATATACAACACGTTGGTATTTATAACGTTTAGCAATAGATCTATTCATTGAAGAAAATATGAAATGTAATTATATCAAACTAATTGAACGATTTTCTTATCTTTTCTTTTTGACTTATTGTTTGGTGTTTTTTGGTCCCAAACCAATTGAAGATTTTTGTAAACAATATCACTTTTACTCGAGAACACTAAAAGGAAACAGAAAGAAAGAATTTTTCTTTATTGCAGATTACATCGAAAAAGAAATTTTTCCTCTGTATTCATAAAATATATAGTAATTACAATAAGTTAAACTGCCCAACTTTGGTCTCGAATACGAATCATTTTAGTAATTTTCGATGACATATTTCTAAGTTCTGAATAATAACGTAAAGGCGAAAGAGCAATGTGTTAATAAAAGATAAACACAGTGTATCCATAAATTTTTGAACATATTTCAATGTTATTTGGCAAGATATGCTTAAAAATATAACAAAACGTGAGGGGGGGAGATAGAGAGAGCGTGGGTGGGCGCGTGTATGTTTAATTACTGAAAACATAGCTCTATTAGTTAATTAACTTTTATGTAACTTCTCTCTTGCTCTTTGCACGACTGCAATACCAATTTACATAAAAGTCTAGGCGGTACTCAGTTCATATAGGCAATGTTAAATTTCAGTCCTAAGTCCTTCGTAATATTTCAGTAAATAGCAGAGAGAGCCCTTTGAAATTCGAGTAAGTTACTCATAAGTGCCAGAGCGTGTTAAGGGTTTAATCATTAACGTAACCCTGTTGGAAAAAATTAAATGGACAGAGAAGGCCCAGACAATGAAACCATCCATCCATTCCACCTCACGATTGGAAATCAGTTGATGGCGGTAATTTTGCTGATTCATTTTTCAAGGTCGTGCCGTTGACAATTGCCAACAACTGTTAGAAAAAAAGCAATTTCAGTCTTGTATTTTCTCCGATAATTTTTTTCGTATGGCATTAAAATTGTTTCATTAATTTATGAATCACTATGTAATTATTAGTACAATACGTATTGCATGATGAAGTGTAAATACTTTCTAAAGAGATTCAAACTTATCAAATTTGTACGAGGAGTGACTATTAAATAACGAGACTGATCATATAAAACATTTTATTTTGGTATCATACATATTTACTTATTATCACCTCCAAAATACACCCATCCTCTATCCTTACAACGGCTTCAAAGGACTCAAATTTTGTTCCTTTTAATGCAGATTTCACCTTAGGAAACAGGTAGAAGTCGCTTGACGCAAAATCCAGCGAATAAGAAGGATGGTCTGATACTGGGATTCTGTACTTGGCTAGAAACCTCTAAACAGACATGTAGAATGATCCGGCGCATTGTCTGGGTGGAAAAATTTGCCATACGGATTCTTTGTTATTTTCTGCGGTCTCAGCAATCGCAAGAATATTTCACCGACGGTCAGATTGAACAAGATTACCGATTTTTTCGTTATTGTCATCCGTTTTTCATGTGGAAGGGCTACCCGGGCGTGAATAATCTCGGCCATCTTGAAAACACTCAAGCCACTCAAAAACACATGCACGCGATAAACATTCATTGCCATACACTTCTTTCAATAAATTATAATTTTCAAGAATGGTTTTTCCAAGTTTCACGAGAAATTTCCCAACATTTCTTTCCTCTATTGTTACTTTTCACATGTTTCTGGAGAAACAAAATAAAATAATAACTAATGCAAATGAAGGCTACGGCTATACGAATTTGTTTACAGAAGCGAGAGATCCTGCATTCGAAAAAGATGGCTTTACGCTGAACAGCTGTTGGTCGCTGGCGTTTGACGCATGCGTACTTCTTCTGTAGCAGCGTCAGTCTCGTTATTTAATAGCTACACCTCGTATAATACTTAAGAACTTTCCTTGATAATATCTATCCTTACAATTTCATTTTGTTTATTTAATAAAGAAATAACTTATTTCCTCCCTGATAAATCACCTATCATATTTACCGAATTAATAGAATTGTTATCATTACTACACAATAGAATAATTAAATAGAGAAACTATTAGTTACCTGCTTCTTATTTTTATACAGCAACATTCAGGAACTGGATCGGAGTTAGTGGGTGATTGTTTAATTAGAGTCTAACTAAAAAGTAATACGAGGGCTATTGGCGATGGATCTCATACTTTTCAACCGCTGTCAAATGACGAGGTTGACACTGTGACATTGGGTTATTCGCGGTTTCTCTTCACTAACCTTGGGGACTTTCAATTGAGATTGATTGCTTTCATTAAACAACCTTTGCCTGACCAAAAATGAAACGTGATGCATAATGTTAGTATGTAAAGCAGTTAGGAATGAAGTGAAGCGGTCGAATTAAGAATTATATAAACTCCGTCGGAAGGAGTAGAGTATCTGAAAGGAGATCTGAAAGAGTAGCTGAAGGAGGATCTGAGAGAAATACTATAGAGGAGATGAGATGAGATGAGGTGAAGCCAAAGTGTCAGGAATTAAAGTCACTTGGAGGAAAGGAGGAATTAAAGTCTATTGTGGAAGGTTCGAGTAGTGATTGTAGTAGAAAGATTGATCTAGTGTTTTCAACAGTGGTTCCGGAATCTGAATTGCAGTCGAGGCAGTACTATAAGTAAGAGGCTGTTAGATTACTATTGGTGGGTTGAATTAAGGTGTTAGGCAGCTTAACCTGGAGAGCGTAGTTATTGGTGTCATAGTAAATATATATTAATAAATTGTGAAAGTTGTTTTGGTGGTTTTGTAATTATTTGTGTCGTAGTATTTAATATTTGAATTTAGTGATGGCACAAAAGGACGCCCGGGTCGGTAGGGCGTTACAATACCTCAGCTAGCACCTTGTTCTCTTAACTTCTAGACCACACCAACGTGAAGACTTTGGGCCCTAACAGATTTAAACGGCATTAATCCCTCTACACGAAAGCTCCTTAGAGAAATTTGGGTTTGAACCCACGACTAGACTGAAATAAAACCGACCACGAATTCGCAACCACGATCACTGAACCACCCCGACGGCTAATCAGACTGGAGGTGCATAAAAATACAATTCACCAAAACAAGATTTGATTAATTTTATTAATAATATTTTACATGTTTTAAAATGTTTTGGTTTGGTTTGAATTAACGTCACTCCGTAACAATATGGGGGCGGTGGATAAAGAATCTCATAGTTTTTAGCCGCTGTCAAACGACAAGGACAACACCAGATTATTACAAGCCATCCTCTTCTGACTTCCACACCACGGATTGTGAGGAATTTGAGGAGAAATTTTATTTTAAGTGCTATTGATGAACTTCTCTTATTCCGCAGGACAATTGTTTGACGGGATCAGGGCTAAGCTCACTGCTCGATTCGAACATCGCTGCCTACGAAACTCGCAACCAAGACCATTTTGTTACTTGGCCCTCATAATAATAAAGAAATAAGTTATTCAAATGTAATACTTTAAAATTCAGAAATATTTTGATTAATTCTTTGTTTAATCAATGAAAAAATTATGAAAATAAATATTTTATTGGGTTTTCCAATAATTTATGAGAGTTTAAAAAAAAATTAAATTAACGCAGCCTTTTGAACGATACTTCGGAAGTTTTGCGGTACATTTTTATACAAAACGACAATTCAAGGGGTACATAATATATTTTACTCCAAATATCCTGAAAAAATTTATCTGACTTGTTGATCAGGAGGTATGTTTTCCATAAAGATATGGTGCAACGTTTTAAGATAAACGAGTAATTGCAATGGAAATAATATTGGCATTGTTAGTGCCATAACCTTAGAGTGCATTTGTAATGCAGCATTGTCAGAGTTCTAACACGTTATAAATACTCGTACTACAAATAAGGCTGTAAGTATAACCAAAACTGTAAACTTCAATACTAGCACAAAGTAGCTTTTAATTTTAATAGTGTAATAATATAGCACATTTATTTTCTGGATTTTTCTCGATACACTCTGTCGCTTTAAATAACGCTTCAGTTAAAGTCTGCCCGGGCCTAAAAAGTCGCATCAGGAAATGCCAATAGCGTTCCTGCCGTCTCTGTACCATTTGGGCCTGAGGCGCTAATTACTAGCTAGTGTCCAGGCCGAGTGGCTAACCCAACGCTGGACCCCCAGTTAACTTGGTATTCATTTATCGACCCGGAGTAATGAAGGGCTGAATTGACCCAAGTCCGGCTTCCTAAGCCGAACCCACCGGGAATCGTACTTGGGTTGGCAGTACACACAGTCAAACATGTTAACTACAACGCAATCAAGGCTACGCTTACTGAATAAACTTTTGAGTCAGTTGGCGTTATCTTGAATAACGCTTACTGACTAAATAATTATTTAAAATGTATTTTAAAAAATCTCAATATCCCGTTATTAAAAAGAGCAACCTGAAAAATTCTTTTATTCTTTAAATTGCTTAAAAAATCACTAATTCTATAATTCAGAAGCTTCTTCGGAAATAATTCATTTATGAAAAAGATATTTTTAAAATGTTACTAACTTTTCAACACACCTAAGTAAAAATACAGAAAAAGATGGTATATATATAAAAGAGTAAAAAGTAGTATTATCTAGATACTACTGATTTATATGTCAGGTTTATTGTGGCCGCGGTAGTCTAGTGGTTGAGGTCGCGAACTCGCGGTAGGCGTTTTTTCGTCGAGACGTGTGTTCAAATTAGGTTACCACTGAAGACCCACCGTTTAGTGAGCCTGATGCACGTTACATTTGGCGAGGTTCCTCCCGATGGAGTGGTGTGACAGTTTAGACAGGGAGATGCCAGCTCAGGTTTTGGCGTCATCATTTGACCGAGGTTAAGAATTACGATATCCGTCGTCAATAGCCCTCGTGTTGCTTCTAAGTGCGACGGTAATAAACAATCAATCAGGCATGTCAGGTTCATCATACTCCTGTTATATAGACCAAATTAAAACTGTATTATCATTTAACCATCATGAAAGTTGCTTAAATCATTGACAGTAAATACTTAAAGTGTTTTTAAATTACTTTTAGTAGTGTGTGTGTGTGCATGCGTGCGTATTCTTTATCCAAGAATAAAAGATTGATTACACTAAGTCCAGAAGCTCCGAAATAATATGGAGTTCATAAAATGTTTTAGTTGAACATTTTTCCAGATAATTTATTTACGAAGTGGCTAATAGGTCCCGAAATATCGGAAATCCTACTCACTGAAAAAATTCTGCAATCATCAATTCTAATAATAATTTGTATTGTAATAACTGAGCCTTTATTATCATTAGTGGGGAAATTTTTGTCAAATTGCAGTATAAAAATTGCTCATACGCACATATCACATTCGAATCAAATTCTCGGATAATTATAAGGAATCTCAAAGCCCGCGATGATGCTATAAAAGTAATCTTAAGAAGTTTAAAGGAAGTTACATTAGATTAAAAGATTAAGAATTCATTAGATTTGCTTCATTTCTGACTAAGAATTTACTTAAAATAATAATAATTGCGTACTAAGTATATCTTCTTCTCTCGTAATTTTAGTTTAATTCAGATCTGCTCAAACAATTCAGTTCTAAAGTTTATTAATATTTAATTATCCACTTGAGGGAACAAAAAAAATATGTATTTTATTGCGTTTTTCGGAAAGCAATAGAATGATCATGGTGATAAATGCTAACACGTGTTTATTCTTATTTGATCTTTGAGGTTCAACTTTTTATTTCCGTTGTAAACGTTGTTACAGATCAAGTTTATGATAAGTTCCATGTGCGATTGTGAAACCAATTAAACCTCTAATGAAATTTAATTCATTTTAAAACATGGACTCAAAAACCTTCTAAAATGTAAATCTCTCTATTAATTCAAGTCTCTGGTCGTGATAAATGATATTTCCGTATTGATAACAAAACTGTCCTCGACGCAATTAAGGTCACAAAAACCCAAGCTAATTAAAAAGATCATTCCAATATTCTATTTTAGAAAAGGTCATTCGCGTGTGTGTTAAAAAGGTGCAATAATACAGCTCTCTGAATTCTCAAGGAATTTATTGCTTTATTGAAAAAAAGAACAAATAAAATGATTGCACTAGAAAAGTAACTCCTTTTCATGGACACATCTTATTATACAGATATATTGATTCGTTAAGCGTTTTCTTTGCTATTTAGATTTATTCCAAGATTTAAATTGATTGCACTTGTTGCTTCAATTAATTAATATATATATAGTAAAATAATACAGAATTTAATAGTAGTAAGTAGTAATAGTTATAATCATCCAGCTAACCATAGAATAGCGCAATAGCAAGTTTTTAATTACTATTATTGACCTAATTTTTGTCGCCCTTAATTGTATTTGACCCAAGCTTAAGAAACTTCTAAGAAATTATCATCTAATCTACACCTTGTTCACTTTTTCTTAAAAAATAGATATTGGATAGCAGACGACTCAGTAATTACCACGTTATCCTGATCTCTTTCCTTTCGTCGGCAACAGTTATTAATAAGACTAATGCTACTTAAAGTGACAAAAGATTAAACAGGAAATTTTCTATGAAATTAATCTCACAATTTTATAGGTTAACACTTAACTCTCGAAATATATTATAGGAATGAAAGTTTAAAAAAAAGGTATATGGAAATTGAAGTTATAATTTCTTTTTTATTTCTGAATTAATTTTGATAGTATTTTATAGTATTTGAAAATTTTCAAAGTTTTTCTTTAAGTGTAGCGAAGATTTTCCAGGATATGTTGTACAATATTTTGATGTTTGCTTGAGTTCTCAAACAATTTGTTTATAGGAACGTTCTCGGCAATCTGCTGTTATTTTCAGAAAGGTTTAATGAATTGTTCTCTACCAAGTCACTTGTCCTTTTCAAACATACTGCATTGATTCTGGGATCCTTTTCATTCTAAAATACCTCAATATGTGTGTGTGTGTGCGTGCGTGTGTGTGTCGTTATTTAATAACCACACCTCATATATGTAACGATTTCCCATAAAAGTAATTTAATTTTCTAATTTTTCCCATTTCTTTAACTCACAGTAGAGAGTTCATTCTTATATTCTGATACCTTTCCAATTTATCCTTTAATTTATGCCATCTCGCGTTCGTAAATCAGCCAAATCAACTTTTCCCATAGTTGCAGACCTAGGATAATCCCTACGAGACATTTCGTCAACCGCTGAAGTCCCTCAAAATCTCTTCATCCTATACCACATGATCTAAAGAAATCCCTTCAAATAAATTCGAGGCAAGGTAAAATTCTCTCTCTTCCGCTATAGCCAAGACTACAAAGTCATGTCTCTGGCATTCTTCATTTTCACCATGTAATCCTCTTTCTGTTATTACCTCTCTCTCGAGTTAATGTAATAAAGATATAGTTTCAACATATTCAAAATGTCTTCAAAGTTTACAACGAGTGGAAACCTATTTACAAGGACAATATCGTTCTTTAATTATTCCTTAAAACGACAAGTTTTACACATGCCGGTAGGATATTCTGGCAAGAAACTCCAAATTCTATTCCACCATGTCTGTGAAGAAGCCCTAGTCTCACCCTGTGAACAAAAATTCAACAAAATAAAAGTCTATACCCGACTGCAACTATGAGGTTAATATTTTGGAATAAAAGAGAAAGAGAGACTATCCCTCTTCAGAAGAAGCAATCTATGAAACTTGTTGACATTCAAATATAAACCACAACAACCAAAGGATTACTGCGAAGTTCGATGCCTCTGAGAAGAGACCAGATTTGCAGTGATTTTTTTTAATCCTTTAATTCATTAGTAAAAATTAGAAAAACCACCCAGCTTTTCCCTTCGATGAAGCTTCAATTCATTAAGAGGTTGAGCAGTCAGCACCCATCTAGAAATAAATAGTTTCTTCATTCCTATGAACTAGCTTAACAAATAGGTATTTTTTCGGCCTCAAACTTCAGCTTAAGATAAGTGAGAATTTATAATATCATATTTAATCTTAAAAAAAAAAACTATTGAATATTTAACAATTAATCCAAATGATTTCAATCAATGATTATTTTTCAAAACTTTTCATTTCATTTTGTTTTTTGTAATTCTTAACTGTGACATACAATGAATATATTTCTCTAAAATACTATAGTTAGTTAATCATGAAATGTAAAAATACTCGCATAGTTTTAGGTACAAAGTGAAAATAGGTTTAGTGAAAGTTAAGGCAATGAATATAAGGATTTAAAAGATTTGTATAGATTGTCTTATGAAGTAATTATAACAAATTTTGAATTTTATTTTGAAAGTTGGAACATTGTTTAAAATGGAAATTGTGATAGTAAAATTGCTCAGTATTTCATATTATTTTCATATAAAAAATTTTGAGAAAGTTAAGCTAATCTGTAGTTTTTTAATGCTTTAAAGGTATACCAAAACTGAAAGAATAATATTTGTATAGTATCTTGATTAAAAATATATGATGATAGAATTGCTTTTTTTTTTTGTTTGTTTTGTTTTGTTTAGGTTAAAATTGCTATTGGTTTGATTTCGATTCTTAAGTTTTATGAAACAAAAAGTTAACATAAGTGTATTTTAGAATTTAATTAAATGACATTAAGGGCTTTTTGAAAAACAATGCATCATCTGTTGTGTATAATACCAGTTTTACAATCATTCTGTTTTTAAAGTGTGCTGGTTTTTAAAAGAAGTTTTGTTTACAAAGATTGTGTAGTACTGTATAGAACTTAATTGAATAATTTTTCAAATAAGTTCTAATTTTATTTAAAAAATTTGTGAAATATTTGGAAAATGATTACAACACCATTTTATTTTGGTGTGTGTGGTAAAATATTTAAAGTGTGCATGTATTAATAATGCTTAAGAATTTTAATATAACGTTTTTGAGTATATAAGGTGAAACCTCACTGTTGTTCATTAAGTAAATAAAGTTAACAAAAAATTTTATCACTTGATACATAAATGAAGATGATCTAAATTTTGATATTAGTACAATAGTTAGAAAATGATTATGACAATGTTTTATTTTGATATGTGCGGTGGAGATTTAAAAATAGATTTTAAGATGAATATTTTATATTTTACATATTTGTGAGTGGAATGAAATATGTTGTTCTTTTATTATAATACAAAATTTGCTTTATTAAAGGCTTTTAGATTTCATTGATAATATTTGAATTCGAAATTTTAAAAATTGCATTTCCATGCCTGTTGGCAGTTTTATACCATGTTGAAGAACATCAAACTTGATTTTGTGCAGATTCATTTGTCATCTCTGAGATGAATGTAGAAAATTTTTGGAAATAATGTTTGAGAGACTGTGTTAGAGCCTTCGACGCTGGACGAAACATCTGGGGAAGTTTTTCGACCCCGTGGAGGGAGAAAGAGTGTTGTTGACCTTGATGCGGCAGCGTTGTTTCAAACCTTGGTCCAGTGGGTCCGAAGGAAAGTCGACCGGTTGCTTTTTGCTGTACCTCTATCAACTAGGCTGAAAAGACGTCTCTTTTGGCCAGTTAAGTAAGACGTGTTAACATCTGATGTTGCTATAGAAGAGAGTCGCTGCATACTCCTCCTCCAGTATCATTGTGATGATGATACGAAGAGAAGCATTGATATTTTCCCCAGAAGGTTGCTTTGATTTCTTTTTAGCCATTACTGCAATTCCCTCCCAGTTGAATTGAGTTTTGCTTGGGACAGTTTCCATTTTGAGTCATCGGCTGTCTCGTATTGAGCGGCGGGTCTCGTCTACACGTGCGCCAGAGCCGGAATATCACTGGTCGTGATTTGTGTGCGTTTTTCTTTGGAAGACAAACAGAGGCAAGTGTTTTGCTTCGGGGGCATATGCAATCTGTAGGGATAGGCTGTACTGCCACCTAGTGTTCAAGTCCTGAGTCACTACTTCGGCGCAGGACGAAACATCGAGGGATGTTACTCTACTCCGTGCCCCTTGGAGGTGGAAAGAGTAGTTATTGACCTTGATGCGGCAGCGTTGTTTCGAACCTTGGTCCAGTGGGTCCGAAGGAAAGTTGATCGATCGATTTTTGGTGTGCCTCTATCAACTAGGCTGAAAAGACATCTCTTCTGGCTAGTTAAGTAAGACGTTTTAACTTCTGATGTTGATATAGAAGAGAGTCCCTGCAAGCCTTTTTATCAGTGGGATTCACCAGTCAACTCAAAAACATATACGACTCACGTGCCACTCTCGATGTAAAGTGGTCCCTGTACCATTATTTTCTTTTATATGTAATTCCCTCCCTCAATTTTTCCAATTTCCATGGTTCACGCACCACTGCAATTAAAAATTTATGGGTCTGGTTCGCGTGGCTTTGCATTTCTAGTTTGTTTTCGGGTTTTATATGGATCAATATGCAATTAACTTAGGAAAATGTCATTATAATCTTTGTTTGAAATTTTACATTTGTTTGAATATTATGTTGTTTGATTTATGAAATACCACACAACATTGCATAAATTTAAACCACACACAACATACAGATTTTATTTACCATTCTAATTAATATTTTATATGTTGATCTCTTTATTGAAATTGATTGTGTTTTGTAAAGGTGAAGAGATTTTTAGGTGTAACATTTTTAAGTATCATTCTTTTTCGCAATAATTTTTTGGAGTATAACTCTTGCTCTAAATTTTAAATTAATTTTTTTCTTTTCTTAGACACTCCTGTAAGATACGGTTGTGTGTTAGGGTCTAACGCATAGCCGCGTTTCGCGGAAAGGGTAAATTTGAAATAATTTCACCTTTGAATTTGATTTTACCTTTTAATTAATAATTTAATTTTCGAATTTTTCCATTCCTTAACTCATACTAAAGAGTTCATTCTTAACATCTGATACCATTCCAGTTTACTTTAATATATGCAGTCAAGCGCTTTCTGCCAAATCAACTTTTCCCATGGTCGCAGACCTGTAGGGATAATCCCAACTATATATTTTGTCTATCGCTGAAGTCCTTCAAAATCGTTTCATCCAATATCACATGATGTAAAGAAATCCCTTCATATAAATTCAAGGCAAGGTAAAATTCTCTCTCTTCCGCTGTATCTAAGACAGCGAAGCCCCGTCTCTGACATCCTGTTTTCAAAGAGTGGAAAACCATTTAGATTGACAATCGATATTTAATTATTCCT
>BMAW01078481.1:262788-312916 GCA_019974015.1 Nephila pilipes | reverse complement strand
GAGAAATTTGAGTGAAAAGTATGAAAAACAAAGTTGAGAAATTTGAGAGAAAAGTATGAAAAACAAAGTTGAGAATTTCGTTCATTTCCCGTTGATCAACATTCGACCGAAAGAAGGGAAGGCTTGCACCCGGTTTCGGGTCATTCGTTCGTTCGTTCTATTAATTCTTTTATTATTTTTAAAATTATTTTTTTTATTTTTTTAATTATTTATGGTTTTATGGTAGTTTTGTAGTTCAATTATTGTATTGTCAACCAAACTAAACTTGAGCGTAAAATTTTAAGGTTCTAGCTTATCGGTCAGTAGGTGGAAAACTGATGAAACCATGTGTGCTAATGCTTAATACATAAACTGATATACCCACAAATTAATACACAATACA
Organism: Nephila pilipes; assembly: GCA_019974015.1. Taxonomy (NCBI): domain Eukaryota; kingdom Metazoa; phylum Arthropoda; class Arachnida; order Araneae; family Nephilidae; genus Nephila; species Nephila pilipes. The sequence goes on along the minus strand of BMAW01078481.1, from coordinate 312,534 downwards.
AGGTAATAAGAAGTGTGGGAAAAATAGACACTTACGATGGACTTCATTATTTTAAATTACAAGCTAAATAAGGTAAGAATGAAATCTGATCCGATAACGCAATCTCTTAGCTTCCATGCAAAATTTTCATAAGCTTGGTTTGGTTTAATTAACGCAGTACTAAATATTTAAATAATCTTAACTAATGTAGTTATTAGATATTTAAATGCTCTACTATATATTAATATAGAAATGTAACTATTATTCATTATACTCTAAGACAAAATTTATTGAAAACTGTGACTAAATGCAGCCTTAATAGATATTGTTTGGTAGCAGATATAATTACCTTAAATATATCTCTCAAATTTTGAAGGGAAAAAAGATGTACAAAGCCGTATTCCCGAAAGTCCGAATTTAAATACGATAGATCATATAAGAGTATATCTAGAGAAAATTATTGTGAGATAGATTGATTATTAAAGTAGCACTAAGAAGCAAAACGAGGGCTACTGGCGACGGGCCACATAGTTTCGAACATCAGTCAAGTGATGAAGACGACACCAGAGCTGTTACCTTCCTCTCAAATTTTCCACATCACGCCAACAGATGGATTCAGACCTCCTCTAGATTAAACGTGCATCAGCTCCATTATAAAGAGAGTCTTCACGGAGAAAAAAGAAATACTCAAAAATGAATACCCAGACGCACTCGTATTGAAATGAGTGTGTTTGTATCAGATTTGAACGTGTATCTTTATCGAACGTAAAACATTATATGTATTCAAAACCAAAAAAAAATGGGAAATCAACACTCTCAAAAAATTATTACAGATATAAGGACTACAAAAGTTCCTTTTATATACTGGATATGTATTTGAAAAATTGGGGTTCAAAAACAAATATGGTTTGCTTAAATATTTCGAATTATATTTCGTATTTACCACGCTACACGCGGAAGAACGCATTAATATTAAAATGAATACGTACTACGATTCACGTTATTTACATTATTTTATTATTAAAAGCATCATAATTTCACTGATTTGCTAATATTTTTAAAAAGATGTTTATTTAATTTTTGCTAATAATTTTATTCGATTGGATCTGAGTTTAGCGTAATTCTTGGCGACTGGGAAAAAATTAAATATTCTGGTAATGTTGATGTATAAACATTGAATATTTTCAAATTTGAATGTATTATTAATTTAAAAATACTAAATGTTTTTAAAGCATTGCATATTTGAAAGGTTATATTGAAAAAAATATTCAGAATGATTATATTATGTTTCAAGAATTGTTATTGATCGGTTTAGATAATGATTTTCTTATGAGTAATTATTTGTGTTACAGACTGTCCATAATATTGCGTTGTAATCGTATCTTTAAAAACTTCTTGACTTTAATTCGAACAGATCAGTGTTGAAAATTATTTTCATACGTGTGAATATTTGTGTATGATGCTGAGAATATTTTATAGAATAACATTTTGGTACAAGTAAGAAATTATACACACAGAATAAAATGTTGATAAAAATAGCTTTTAATCCAGATTATTCTTTAATGAATTGAAGTAAATTTCAGATGCTTTGTGAGAGGAGTAAAATATTTCAGAATATATATATTTTTAAATAACATGGTTTTAATTCAAACAAAAATTTCATGTGTATTTTGCAACCAAATTTTCACAGTCTAATCAGGCATCCTTCCTGTTATGTCCCAAATACTGTTCATCATATTATAAGTGATTGCCTTATGTTTCATCACTATTTTCTCACATTTTTTAAGTTATCTGTTTTAAACTCATACGATTTGGGGGGAGGAACCAATACTTGTTTGTGTTGTAATTCAAAATTTGATTTTTATATAATTAAGATTTTAACACAGACATTTCATATCTTTTTTTTTTTATAATGTGGTCCAAAAATGTAGAAAAAATTTAAATAAACATTTGGTGCAGTATATTCAGCAGTCTCAAAGAATAAATAAAACAATTTCTTTTATATTCGATACGGGACAAAAACTCTATAGTTATATATAATTCATTAAATTGTAAAAACGCTTACAAATGTTCACCATAGAACAAGGCCAAGCATATTATCTAGCCCTTTTATTTGTTGGTATTTGTATTTTTATTTACACAATTTAACCACTTTATTCATGCATTTCTTAAAGTTACCGTTTTTAAAAAAAATATATGCTTGTGCCGAGATGAATTACAAAGTAAAACCGAGGTTGAGGTGTTGGCTGGAACATACAAGAATCACATTTGCGCGACAAGGCACCGTAACGGATTGTAAACAGTACTCAAGATTTTAAAAATGAAAAATTTTCAATTTCCTCAAAATTCTGATTTTTACCCTTGACTGTATCATTTCTATTCAAACATAATTTTAAAAATTAATATTCCATACGTATTTTTAAAAATCAGATTATTACTAATATAAGTTTTGGGATGTGTCTTGCTGTTCACAATAGTCAGAATTTTTTCTGCACTTCATTTTACTTTAAAACATATAAGTAAAAATTGTATTTGATTAAGAAATATTACTTTGCGAAAAAGAAAAAAAAATAATGCTAACTATTATTAAATTTGAAATAGTATACAGAATTTACATATTCACATAAGTTTTTCTTAAATACTGTTGATTCTTTTTTGAAACATTATAATCAACTTATGATTAAATTAATTAATTTTGTTTGCAAAACACATTTAGAAAAAATTTAATTCCAGGTACAGAATTGCACCTGTTTAAACGATAAATCATTGGATAACTGTTACAGCTGAATTATATTTCTTGATCAAAAGAGAAAATACATGTGAATAGTTTTAAAAGTGTAATTAAGCTCTTCTGAATTATAGTATCTTTTATATATAAACACTTTATATTTATCAGGCTGATTCTGTTTAAAAAAAAGAAGCAATATTGGATTAAACTATTTCTGTTTAAATCATAAATCGTTATATAACTGTTACAGTTTAATTATATTTCTTGATTAAAAGAGAAAATAGCTTAATCCAATATTGCTTTATTTTTTTAAAAAAGAATGAGCCTGATCAATATAAAGTGTTTATATATAAAAGATACTATAATTCAGGAGAGCTTAATTACACTTTAAACTATTCACATATATTTTTCAGAGGGTTTAAGAATAATTACAATTCTGAAATAAATATTGGGGTTTTTATTTTTAACATGTTAGAATCTACCGATGATCTAATGATTCGTAACAATATTAAAATATGAAATAATTTGAAATACAAAATAAGTTTAATGAAAATAAAAAGCTGAAATGGCCGTCATCAGTTCAAAAATACATCTGTATTTTTCAGAGGGTTTAGAATAATTACAATACTGGAATAAATATTGGGTTTTTTATTTTTAACATGTTAGAATCTATCGATGATCTAATGATTCGTAACAATATTAAAACATGAAATAATTTGAAATACAAAATAAATTTAATGAAAATAAAAAGCTGAAATGGCCGTTATCAGTTCAAAAATACATCCGTTTAAAGCAGAAAATAATTTAAAGCTTCCATCGAAAGTATGCAAACAAACGCCAGAAGCAAGTGAAATAGGCTTACCGAGCGACATTTTAACAACACAATTAAACGAGAATAAGTCTATATAGATATATAAAAATATACTCAGATTATTTCCTACCGAATATAAATAATAGAATAATGTGAGAAATATGATAATATTAAATATATTAATCGAGTGAGTGAATGTAAAGGTTATTGGCGCAAGATTCAGATGTGGCTAAATATATTAATCGAAATAAAATTGATGTACAAGATGTAAAAAACTAGTACATAGAGAAATTCGATGTTAACACATACCACACCGGTTTGTTTTTGTAGACATATATGTTGATAAAATTATTAATTTTTTGCTATGCATGATTCACGACTAATTTAGTTATATGGTGAATGTAATAAATACTCACCTTATTTTGGCAGATTATTTAAAAAAAATAGTGTTATAAGTTTTATGCAATTTACTCAGATACCTAATAATTCATACTATTTTATTCATTCAGGTAAAAAATGAACTCAACTTTACGCAATATGTGCAAACACCAAAACATTATGGCAGTGGCTGTTGCAGTAGAACATAATATAGGTCAAAACAAAATTGAAAAAGTTTTCGGCATTAAAACAATGCTGTATACTAAGTTTTTACTATAGAAAATAACTTATTATTAAAAGACTGAACTTTAAATAAGACTCAATTTTCTGCATGTATAGGATTTTAACAAAACTATATATTGCTTCGAGAAACATAAATATAATTTTTAATGAACTGAATTGCTTCTGAAACTTCTAGCTCAGATAACTTAAACATTTGTTTTGAAAAGAATTTAACTATTGAATCGAATCTATTTCCGTTAATTAAATATTTATTGAACCACTCAATTTAAATTTGAGGTATAAGTTCAAAGAACAGTTTATGATTACATAACAGTTGCATTTTTGTTTCTAAAAGTAACAGTTTTGTTACACACAGTAAAAGTAAGAGTTTTGATTCGAAGTTTAGTAACAAAAACTTCATAAAGTGTATGTTAAATAATGTGTAAGATGAAGAAATTGATACTTACAAATAAAGCAGTGCTTATTTAAGTCCCTTAAAATTTAAGTTGATATTATTTTTCTGTTTAAAATTCATATTCGATTCAACAAAAATATTGAAAATAAACGCAAAACATACTCACTTTATTGTTTAATACTCATATTTGATGCTGTAACAAATTCACAAATAAATACATGGTATACTCATTTTTCTATTCCACACTCATATTTGATACACAAATATCTTCAAAAATAAGTATGTGAAGTTTCCATTTTGAGTACTTACCTGTTACTAAAAATGAGTGCGTGCGAATTTGAATACGTTAGCATCGGAGCTATTTTGAGTATGTGAAGTATTTAAAAGTGAGCACTTTGAACCCGATTTTGAATACCCGTTTTTCGCAGTGTTATTTGGAGAAACTGTTGCAAGCAACAAATATTGAGAATATATTTGAACTAAATTGGACACACATATGAAGGGACAGACAACACGTCTAGAAATTTTACCGAAAAATAATTCTTTTGATGAATAACATCTTACAAATTGTTATAATTGCCAAAAAAACATGCTGTATATTAAATTTAATATAACTTAAGTTTAAGAAATAATTTCTGCTACTTTTTGTGTGTGTTATTTTTTTCCCCTTCTCCCCGCGATCGAAAAGCAATCCTTTTTAATTTTTGTACATTTCAATTAAATATAACGTGACTGATATAAATGAAATTAATTCAAATAATTTCTCAGTTTGTTTTAGTCTGAACGTATGACCACGGAAGATAGAATAACGAAATTAATTTAGACTGCTGCGCAACTTTTTTTATTTTGGTTCAGAGAGGTATGAAAGTAACCGAGTTGCATTAATATGTAACAGAGCCAGTTTTAAATATAGAAAAATTTTTCAGTAACGTTTTGCTCAAAACTGACTACTGTCTTTTCTTTACTGCAACTTTTCAATTAACCCCTTCCCGCACTTTAATGAATCTGACTCGTGATGAAGATTTTGGCATTTAACGCCCATTCCCACAACACGGTGGGTCTCTAGCGGCATTAGGGCTGAAACCCACTACTCAAGGGAAACAATGTCGGCTATGATTTCAAGACCATGACCACTAGGCTACCACTGCCTATCGAAAGAAACTATAGCGATGGCTACCCAATGAAAAACACGAGTCAGGATTTTACGACACCAATAGTTTTGGGAAAAGGAGGAAAGTAATTCCCCTAAGCAAACCAAATGCACTCTCCTCACTGTAATACTTTGAAACATCCAATGTTGTGAAATATCCGAGCTGAAAGAAAAGGGTGATGACCACAATCTCGTGTGCGCAAGAAGTCGATGGGTAAGTTATCAACCACCTTCAAAAGACTGAAGACAATAAAGGACTTTCTGCGTAATAAACTTAGGGACGAACCATGAAAGGACAGTTGTGAACACCTGCAGTGTCTAATAAAACTGAAGAATAACAAGAAACATAAGAAGCAGACAATGAGGTGAGAAATTTCCATTTTACATTCTTTCAAAAATTAATGAAACATAAACTGTAGAGTTCTGACTTCATTACGGAGACCTTCGTGAGAGGGCGATTCATTTTGAAATTGTCTTTGTGTAAATGTCCAATATTAATTTATCAAATGTTATCTGAAATTGTTGTTTAAGGATTTATTATTTTTGAATGAATGTGTTTAAGACATATAGATTAAACTTTTTTAATGATTTTTTTTTTGTTATATTAAGAATTATTTATTGGTTATTAACACGGATTATTTAAAATAAGAAATTTATTTTTTTAAGGATTTAACTAAGGACAAGTTTCTCCCTCCCCCTCTTTAAATACACACACTCAAGTAACAGCTTTTAATAAGACCCTTAGAATTTTTTTTTATTATTGTGATATATCAAAAATATTTTGTGTGATCATTTTGAAGTCTATAAGAATTAGTATTTTTGATTCATATGATAGTAAATAATTTGAAATATGTAAGAATATTAACACTCTCAAATGCATGTATGAACTGGATATTTTGCAGTTTTTAATAATTAGTATCTTCAATGTATGATAAATAATGTTTTGAAGTGTATGATTGATATTCTGTGATGAGTATAATAATTAATACTTTGAAGTGTACAATAAATAAAGTTTTCATGAGGAATTGAGTAATGTCATTCTGTAATGCTATAGGTCAACTTAATATTCAGCATTAATGATATATTATTTAATAATTATCGAATGTAATGATTTTGTGTTAATCGTAAATTAGTACAATCAAGTACGATTGTAATTTTAGAAAAAGACCGCATGTTATCGCCCGCCTTTATACGGCGCTTTGTAAGAGGAGTGTGTGAGATGTTTGTATACAAAACACTCCAGAAAGAAATATGTACGGATCGCAAGCTGATGCAATAAAAATAAACAGAGCTGCCCACCTACGTAGTGTGATAAATATACAAAAAAATTACGAAGTTGTTATGGTAATTCATTGAACACTGTTCTTTGTCTGAAATTAAAAGAAAGTTAAATGAGTGAAAGTTATGACTAAAAGTAAAAAGAAAAAGTAAAATGAATTTATTATCTTCTTCTCAAAAGTGGTGTAAACGTAGAAAAAAAAATTCAATTAAAAATATAGTGAACATATTATAAAAATATCATTCAATCCTGGAAATTTATAAAAAAAAATTAAATAAATGAAAATTTTTAATGTTTATTATAATAACACATCGATCAATAACTCCCGAGTCTAACATTGAAAACAACATTTTTTTTGCAAAATTTTTTATTCATCAACACTAACCTTTTATGTTATCAACCTTTCAGAGTATTAATCGTTCAACCTTTCTCTGAAATCTTTTTTTTTTTTTTTTTCCCCCTCAAAAAAAATTTTTTTTTTCGCAAGAAATCTTTTTTGTTGCGAGTAAATAGCGATAAAAAGCTTTCTGAATCATCGACTCGTAGCTGTTTTTGTTCCATCGAAAGCAATCGCGGCACCCACTTGGAAAAAACCTTTTTCACTTCACTTCAAAAAACCTTTTTCCTGGTCCGATCGACTTAAAATTTTGACACGTTTCAAGCAAAGGTTAGTACTCTAGAAAGACCTGGTTACTGGTTTACTACGAGCGCCATCTCTGGGTTAGTCTCGAGAGTTATTGATCGATGTGTTATATATACAGTATTAGCGACACCAAATTTTTTTATGAAGATAGTTAGAAAAAAATGATGAATTTAATGGGATCCAATCATTTTACATAAAAGAATTCAAACAAAATATAATGTAGCAAGATAAGCATTTGCTTAAAATAATTAATAACACAGGTTACATTCAAGGCAATAAAATTAAATATTAGGAAAATAACAAGTAAATATAAAAAAAAAAATACCTATTTACATTCCATTACCTAGACCTCAAATTTGGTGCGAATCAATATTTAATCGGGAAATTAGTCAAAAAGTATCGCTTATATTCGAGATAAAAAGGTAATTAGTAATAAGAAATTTACATCTTAGTAAAATATATTATAAAATTATTATTTAGGTTAATTCTTATTGCATAATTTTTTATATCAAAGGCTAAAGTTAAATATCTCATTAAAATTAAAAATTAGATTATTTATACAATTAAAAAAAAATGAAAGCATTCCTACCGATTACTATGAAAACATAATACTCAAATTTGTGATAGTTAAAAATCATTCATAATTTTTATTACTTTTAGCATTATTTTTTTCATTGATTATTTTTTTTCTAGAGCTTCAAATTCATGTATCTTAAAGTACATATTTCGTAACTTTAATTTTCTTGGTATAAATTGTCTTCTTTTTTATATAACTCTCGCAAGCGTATACATGTGTGTGGGCGGTACAACTCGAAAGACAAGATTTATAAGCACGCGTGCCAAAATCCATATTTCGTTAGTCAGTACATTTCGCCGAATTTCTTGGAGTTTTTTGGCAGCAATCGCTTAAATTAAATATCAATCAGTAAAATTAAGAAACCACCAACTTTTAGATGATGGAATGAGGTGCAGAATTGTGGGTAGGCTAGAAGCAGGCTAGTCTCAAATCCAGATTTGCAGAGAATTCGATTTTTCGCCCAGCTACGTGTCCAACTTACGGAAACTGTTTCAGGATACTTATCCAAAGAGAGAGAGTCTGGGCAAGGTTGTCCAAGAGCCTTGATGGCCTGAGATGATCGCACTTTTCCAATTGAAGCGTAGCAGGGATGCTACAACTACTCAAGTCTCTCATGAGTTGTATGCGGCGACAGGAATCCGAGTTTCTAGGGACTGTTACCAGAAGACTTTATGAGAGAAGGCTGTTTCCTAGACCTGTTGTTTGCGTCCCACTCAGTTCTACAAACAGGAGAGTCTGCTTTAAATTGTGCAGAGATCATAGAGATTGGGACATGGATCAATGGGTTACCGTTCTCTTCATTGATGAGTCGTGGTTCAGCCTAACCAGTGATTCTCACCATAATTTCATATGGAGAGAACCAGGGACCCACTACCTGCCCTCCAATGCTCGAGAATTCAACCATTATCGCAGCGGAGGCTTGATAGTCTGGGCAGGCATCATGTTGGATGGCCGCACACATCTCCATGTCTTTGAAAGAGGTATTGTGACTGCTGAGAGGTATAGGGATGAGGTCTTGGAGCCCTATGTTCGCCTCTCCAGGGGTGCAGTTCGTCCCGATTTCTTTTTAATGGATAACAACGCGAGGCCACATAGAGCTAATCTGGTCGACGAATTTCTGGAAAGTGAGGATATTTGCCGGATGGATTAGCCAGCCAGATCTGCAGACCTGAATCCTATAGAGCATGCCTGGGACGCTCTGTGAAGGGCAATTGCAATTCGCAAACCCCCTCCAAGAACCATCCAAGACATGAAAATAGAGTTACTGAACGAGTTGGACCAATTACCACAGGAACTCATAAATTCCCTTATTTCCAGCATAAAATCACGTCACGAGGCCTGTATACCTGTAAGAGGGGATAATACCCATTCTCAACTTTTTGTTCTATTCTGCAACTGCTGTTTCATACCTTGCCACTCCGGTGAGTGTTACGCACGATCACGAGTGTGTATTTTAACTGTTGAATGGTTATTTCTTTTGTATAATATCAAATCTACATACAAACCAAATTTCATTAAAATCTGTCCAGTAGTTCTAGAGATAATCGACCAAATCGAAAAATTCTCTTAATTTTGAACACCAGTGTGTGTGTGTGTGCACATTATATATACATATATAACATACCTCTGTTTAATAATCCATTGATAGGTAAAATATATAGTTTTAGTTTTAAAGAATCTTTTTAGTTTAATATACAATAAAAGTGATAATTTTAAGGCATTATTTTATCTTTAAAATTTATTTTTCTCTTCATAAAAATTAATGTATTAAGAGAATATCAGCACTAACAAGCTTCAAGTTTTATAACTGGTATTACAAAAAAGGCCTCATTAATTGATAATTCTATTATTTAAATTTGAATATTTCTCTTTATTAAGAACAAATCTAAATTTAGATATTAAAATAACCAAACTTTATTACTATTATTATATATAAATAATTTATTTACAACAAGCCTCATTTAGCTTTCTCTGTGCTATGTAATTCTCTACCTTTCTAGACGAATCTGAAATTATATACCATTTCTAGATATCTGAATAACAATATACATGTGCAGTTCTCATTCTAAAAACACCCTGTATAAAAGTCTTAATATATTAAAAATCAAACATTATTTTTGTAATGAAAATGGGAGTATCCACAATTATATATAACGGTCAGAACAGCATCCAATACAAAAATTATTTCCCTTGGAAAAAAAAAATGTGAAAATTTAATTTTAAATAGAGAAAATACATAAGTTTTTCAAAGTAATAAATATGTTGATTCATTTTGCTGTCAACATCTTAAAAAAATAAGCTGTCTTAAAAATCACTTATACCATGGTATTAGTGATATAGCTTCATAAGTAATTTTGTTATATGCAATCGACATATTTTAAAAAGATTTCCTTTATAAATTACATTGAAACATTTAGTTTACTACGCATTTCTATACATTTGTTCTTTCTACAATCTTTTAGTCTTCATTTTTCTTCACAATTTAGCAAAAAAAAAAAGTCCTTTTTATGTATTTAAATCCACAGTGTAGTATGCTTTTCAAATATGTTATTCTGATATATTTGTGGATTGACTTATAAAACTATAAAAAAAAAAAAATCTTATAGTAAAACTTTTACCAAAATAAATATGTATGCAAGCAATGAGCCCCATATAAACTAAGTACATATTTTCAGACAGAAAATAATTAAATCAGTAATCATAAAATACAAAAAAATTCCACCTCAATAATTTTATAGTTGGTTAACTTTTTTAAATCAGGAAATAACCAGGTATAAAACCAAAGTTGATGAACTTAATTTACATCATCAGAATTACTAAATTTACAGTAAATTTTTTTATTATTATTTTAAAGCAGAATATTGCACTTTTGACATTTTTCACCTACACTGTAAGGTTAATGTAAAGAATTTTTTTTAATCCGCAACAAAACAGGGTTAGAGACCTCCACACAAATAACTTTATAGAAGGGGGGAAATGAAAATTTGCTGCCATTCAATCTAAAAATAATTTAAAATTCTGGATTTTGGCTTCATAAGAAATATGAAATGAATATTTAACTTTAGAAAGTTAGAAACAAATCAGAAAACTAGGAACTATTTTAAAAAAATTATATAAAAATTAAATATTACGATATAGAAACTTGAAAATTCCTGTAATTGATTTTAAATTCTTGTGCCAATAATTTTTAATATGATTCATTGTCTTTTTTAAATTAGACTTCTAAGACAGATTGAGGAGGGGAAGTAACATTTGAAAGCTAAGATTTCAGACCTTGTAGAAAGAGTATAAAATTGTCAGTTTTTATTGAAATTCACCCAATTTTGAACATAAAGATTTTTCAAGTAGATATATGTTCAAATATTACTTTCTCTTGAGCACAGATGTTTCTCTGTATTTAATTTCAAATATCTTCAATAATTGTACCAAGTGTCAATGTTTAAACTGGTCTTAAATATATAAAAAAAAAATCCCACTATGACAAGCATTTTACAGAATTTTTATGCACATTAATTGGCTTATATTACTCCTAGAATTTTAAACTGTTATCTCCAGATCGTTCTATCAATCTCATAATTTTCTATGCCCAAGAATCCTTGAAAAATATTTTCAGATTATTTTGAGTTACATTAAAGTAAGGCAGTAAATAACTTATAACTTACAAATTATATCTGCAAAGGTTGCTGGGGTAGGAAAGCCTATCTGCATGGTATAGCCAAACCTCAGAAAGCAGATTTGGGAACATTTGAAGTAATAATATTAAAAGGAATCAAAAAGTTAGAGCATTATATTTTAATAATTTCAAAAAATGGAGATGTAAACATAAATAGGAGTTTCAATATATACACAAATTAATGCAAAAGGGGCAAATATTCAATCCTGCATTATAGACTTATTGCATTTTAATAATTGAAAGAATGCCTTATATCAATTAAAAATAAAATATGTAACCAAGATTAATATCATTAATAATGAATGTAGCCTCATATGAGTAAAAATAAATTTCAATAGTATTTTATACAAGAAACAAAAATTAATGGAAAAAATAATTTTATAGGTGAAAACTAAATCCACTGTATTTCCTAATATTAATTTTAATGTTACAGTAAGCAACTTTAATCAATAACTTCTAATTGCTGAAGATTGAGGAATTTGGAATAATTTGGTTTTATTAATGTTGCACTAGAAGCAACACGAGGTCTATTGGTGACAGACCTCGTAATTTTAAACCTCGGTCAAGAGACGAGGACGACACTTGAGCTGGCACCCACCACTAACTTCCACACCAACAGGAGGACTTTGGGCCCTGATATATTTAACATGCATCAGAGCTGGCTACACAGGGGGTCTTTCTGAAGATTGAGGGGAAAGGAAGCTTGCATTTCATGCACAAATAAACATTTTATAATACATTTATAAAGATTTTAAAACATCTACAATTTAAAAAAGAACCGTGCTTCCAATTTTTATACATATCAAATGACAATTACAAAAGAAGCAAGCCAATAATTTAATTTTAAAAGAATTTATTTTCCTTTCAAAAAAACAAGTATTTAAGTATAGTCATAACTCAGATATGTTTAGTAGTGTAGAGTAAATTTACAAGTAAGATTTTTAAAAAACTACACTTATTCACCTAAAACTAATTTAACAAAGGCATTAAGCAAAATAAAATCACATTGAATAAGCTAGGCAATAAACTATGAAATTGTGACAACATTTTTCACATCATCCAGATAAATTCTAAAGGAACTATCTGTTCTATTCTGTTGAAATTCTTAAATTAGATTTTAAAAAACAACATAACGTAAAATATTAATTCAAACACAATACTAATCTTTATAACTGAATACCTTTAAAGATCATATGTATATTTAAAATAATTATACATATGCTGTCATTTGAATTTTAAAATTATCTGAATTAATAAGCAATATAAAATTGGAAACAGAATTATTAAAAAAAAGTGATGCCAAATATATACAATTTAGTATGTTGATTACAAAGATAAAAGTTACAGAATTTGGATACAAATTTAAAGTGTAGTGTTAATTATACAAAGTTGCAATATATGAATATCTGTAGTGTTTGTAAATGTATATATATATATTTTTATAAATGTACTACAATTTCAGTTACTTTATTATGCAAAATAAAACATTTCTAAACAGGTACTTCTTACCTAATACTAACACAAGATTTGACAGGAATTCATGCATAAACTTAGAAAAAATTAAATGTATTTCTGCAAAAAAAAAAGGGGGGGGCAAACATTAAATTCATAATAAATTGACTAAATGGAAAAATTTTTGTAAGCATATGTAAACAAAAATTTAATTTAAAATGTAAATTTGAAATCAAAGATATTAAAATGTTAATTTAAACAACTAAAACATTTTAGCACACATTTTACACATGAAATGGAAATATATAGTACAAAATTGTTGATAATAAATTAATGAAAATAGTATGAAATGCTACCAAAATGACATTTTACAATTTCAATAAATTAAGAATATCAGTAAGAAATAAAATATACTCTACAAGCAAATCATTAAATGTTTCAAAACCTGTTACACAAAGAAGGTAGGTGCAAACATAAAACTATAATACGCACCCTTCTCACTAAGATAATGATAAAGGAATAAATAAATCATGCAAATATATAAGTAATAACTAAAAAGAAAAACTTAAAACATGAGAATTTTAAAAACTGCCATTTAGAACAGAATATTAAACATATTTTTTACTAAACTTTACAAAACAAAATATATTTTTAATACACTGATATTTTGGAATATTCTTTATCAACAAATCCATTCATTTATCTATAATACAATTTCATTATAATCATGTATTATTTAAATATTGCCTTCATCATTTTAAAAAAAATTATACCTTAATTAGAGAAAATCTATCAAGGTATTCCAATAATTATAAACATAGTATTCAAATTACAAGCACATTGCATGTGCTTGGTTTGATTCTCTTTCAATCATTAATAAGGAATTACTTCCATATTTTTGTAAATTACATCTTCAAACTATATGTACTACTTAGTAAAGGTAAGAATAAATAATTATCAATTTTAAAAAATTGAATGTCATAAAGCCATAGTGTAACTTGTTACAACTGTAAGGCAGATGCTGCTCAACATCTTTTTGATTTTGATCAAAAAATTGAGCTTAATTCGATATTAATATCCATTTCAATCATTATATTGCATTTGAATCTCGATCTTTGATAAATATGAAGGTTTCAAAACTCTAGACAAATGAAAAAGGAAAATAAAAATTTAAAGGTTTATAAAGAGTAAAGGAAGAAAAAATTTAAACAATAAGTTAAATTCCAGGTAAGACAAAAAAAAAAAATACTGGAGCAAAATACTTGATCATTCAATGATTGCATACAAATTCATAAAAACATACAAACTAATACATAAAATACACAAAAGGTCTTATACATACACATATCTTAAAGACAAAAATTTTAAAAACAAACTATTTTCAGATGCTTTCAGAACCATATCAGAGATATCAGAAATATATTGAAAATATACAATGAGCATAAAAATAAATTACAGGCAGCAAATAAAAAAGATATACAATTAAATAAATTGTGCCACCTTTTTATTGTACCTTGAAAACAGTACATACAATTGAATACTTTGGAGAATTTCCATAAGATAATCCAAATCATTCAGATTATGAAGAAAATTAATGTGTAAATAATATCACACAAACTAAAAATTTATAACTTGCAGTCCCATCCAGCAGGTCAATTACAAGTATACTAAACTTTCAAAGTTTATTAAGAAATAAGATGCATTCAAAATCATGCATAAGATTACATTTTGCAATTTTAAAGCTAAGAAAGAATGCATACTTTAGAATTAAAAAAAACTGTTTGCTTATAGCACTCAGAATATAAAAACAGCATTAATTACAATTTTAATAGACTTTAAAATCTAAAGGTGAATAAAAATATCCAATACAATAAAATTCATTTTT
This sequence comes from Nephila pilipes, assembly GCA_019974015.1. Classification (NCBI taxonomy): domain Eukaryota; kingdom Metazoa; phylum Arthropoda; class Arachnida; order Araneae; family Nephilidae; genus Nephila; species Nephila pilipes. The sequence continues at coordinate 297,342 of BMAW01078481.1, read as the reverse complement.
CTCACTCAATTTCTCTCAATATTAAAAAATATGAAAATTATCACTGAACATTTCCATTTTTAATCAAATTTGGGCACATTTAATATTGAAAAATACACAGTAGATTGATGCAATAAAAATACTTATTTTGCTATATAATTTTAAATTTACACTAATGCCATAATCACACAGCTGGCACAGAACAATTTTACACAAAATGCACAGGCAAGGAAAAGAGGGGGGAAAAGAAGCTCTCCTACATAAGAAAAATAGAAATCACTCATTGGCCAACACTTTTACACAATATGCCATGGAATTAAAGTTCTATTTATGTATGCAAAAAAGCCTAATCAAAAGCTCACTGACACTTTTTCTTTACTTAAGTGGCATATCGTTTTGTCCAAAGTCTAGCAATGCGATCATGTTCTTCTCTATGTTGTAAGTATTGAGTAGCAATGCTTCCAACCAGTGGATCTGCTGTAAAAATAAATACTTTAAAGTCAACTATGAAACTCTAATGTAGAAATTTACATTAAAATAGATAAGTTTTAGGTAAACTTGTTTCATGTACTTGATACAAAATGGATTTGATCATTATAAGTTATACTTGTGACACAGTACGTAATTATTTATTAATTATTCATTTCCAGTTAATACAGAAATATATATGGATCTGACATATATATATATATATATATATATATATATATATATATATATATATATATATACATAAGCATATATATATGGACACCATTTATTTTCAATAACTTAAGAATGGAGCATCAGATTAATAAGGAGCATGAGTTTATAATCCTATTCCTGTTCATTTTCTAATTATGAATTAGAATATATCTAAATTTTGTCAAAATTTTACATTTCTTCAGATACACATTCTTAATATTTTATATACTCATAGTGAACTCTAGGCTACAGTGCTAACTTTTTCACTAGTTCCAACTGAATTCTTATTTAATGTCAAAGATTTAAAACAAACTCCTGAATAAATAGAAGCAAGCTCACAGTGAACAGAAATTTATCTTCCAATGATATTTTTTTCAGTTTTTCAAAAGTAATATTTTACACATGCATGCACATGAAAATCCCCTAAAAGACAGCCTACCTAAACTTTCATCTCAAATCCCTCTATCTAGCTTCATAGCCCTTCGTAGGAACTAATTGCCAGTCCACAACCCAATCCTCTTTCCTGACTACATGCCAATTAATTCTAAGAATCTACTGGTCAGCTCCAAGACCCTATTCTTCAAAATTCTTTCCTCATTTGTCATTAGATCACTCCCTCCTTTCATCTCCAGGGGGCTGTTCCAATATACATATGACCACTTCCAACAGAAAAATTCTGTCATCTTAGCTGTATCCATACAAAAAATTGTCAAAGTGCCACATTCCATAGGGAGTAAAGCATTTGCAACTGAGGGAATAAAAAATAAATGAGAAAATAAAAAAATATTCAAACATTTAAAACTTGATGCTAATCAATCGGCAAAAAGAAAGCATTTTCCTCATCAAAATCTAGTTCCCAACATCTGGAAAAAAATTGCAGCCGATCCTTACTGATCAAAAAAAAAAAAAATGGACGGAACAAGGAAGCTACATGACTGAAAAAGAGAAAGTAGAAGAAGCTTTTTAAAATGGTTCATCCATCAAAATAATTGCAACAAAGTATTTTATATAGTGAATTTACGGTTGTTGTAAACTTTTTATTGAGTCTGCAAAGGTTCACTATATATTGGAGGTTCAACAATAAATTAATATAGTTTAGTCCAAATTTATCTCAATACTTTATGCAGAAATTCCAAAATTATTCATACTAAAACCCAACTATGTCAAATTATGTATTGGACTAGCCAAAGAGAGAAATAAACAAATTTCAATATCCAAAATTAGAGGACTCTTTAATGAAAGCTATGATACAAACATTATGGAGTTGCAGCACAAAGAAAGCTTCCTCTTACCTATTAATAAACAACTGAATATAAAATTAACGTTTTTTAAAAATTAAAAAAGATTATGAATTTTTAATTATTAGGAATATTGAGAATCAGTTTCATAATTGCTGCTATGAAGAAGTTCCTCTCAAGATAGTATGCTGATAGCTCACTTTACGATTTCCTGAGCAGTTAAGAGCATAACTCCCAAGAAATAACAATGCTCACTAGTAAGATAGCTAATATCCTCCCATTCATTGACTTTGTTCTGTGATGCTTCGCCAATAGGCTTTTCAAAAGGGCAAGAGTGATAGTTTGCTCTCTGATTGGAAGAGCAACTAAGAGAACATGATTTGTGATTTTGAGTTTGCAAAAGGGCTTACAGAAAAAACATTTAAAGAGAACAAAATTTTTTGGAGCTTTCACTTGAAGTCACAAAAGTAAACTACTGTAAAATTTGAGAAAATCTTCAATGAGTGAATAGTAATTCTGCAAGTAAAGGAATGAAAACAAAATATAGCTATTGTGGGTAAAATTGAGTGTGAAGCCAAATAAATGATTCAGTTTTATTAAAAAAAATTTTAGTCTTTCAACTCACAAAAAATTCTTAATGATTTGATCCAAGATAGCTCTGGGATATTTTTTTAATTTCACACAACTAGATTGTATACAGACAAATATTTTAGTAAAGCATTAAGAATTTTCGGTTGTTTGTAGAAAAATTTATTCAACTGATTTTTGGATATAGTCTATGTAATTGGCTAGAACTCAAACATAAATCAGTAAGTTTTTATTACAATATGAGTATTTATGAAGATCACAGCTCCTTAGATATTGTATAGCTGCAACCCCTATGAAAATGGAAGCACAATATATATATATATATATATATATATATATATATATATATATATATAATTGGTTTTAGAATAGAATTGAAAATAATTTTGTGCCTGATCAATGGTTTACTGGGCAAAAATTGTGACTCTAGGTAATTAATCAGATTATTGATACCATCTCTTTAAAAGGAAATTGTCTTAATTTTCCAGTTCACAAGCAAAAACTTTTAACTAGGATATATAATGATGTAAATTGGATATTTCAACAGAAAGTCTTTTGTACTTGTGATAACAACAGTATTATAAACATACACAGCTAATGCCAGCAATTCAATATAAGAAATGTTATATATGTTGGGGTTAATAGCAGTAAATTACTCTTATGAAACATCACTCAAAGTTGATTAAGATGAAACATGTTGAATTAGAAAGTTATGAAAGAACAGGTAAAAACCCATAAATTTGATAAAATGTGTTCAGAAACCAAATAGCATAAGCTAGGTTGCTAATTCATTAGACAAATTTTGTGAAAAGCTTAGGCTACAACCAGAAAAAATATACCCATTACTTTACGGTCAAAGGAGTTAAATCTTACAAAATTCCTTTTCGAGATGCAAGAAGTTATCTAAGCCTAAATATTGATTTAAATTTAAACTAAATTTGGGATACATATTTATTAATGTTTCATGCTGAATTTGAAGCATTAGTTAAGCCTTAGGCTAGCAAACTCAGTCACTCTCAGTCATTATAAGGACTTTTTTTTCTTTGAAAAAACAAAGGGCTGATTAAATTTGTGTAAATGGATCTAATAAACTCAGCATACAACAGATAAAGAATAATGGGAAAAGGAACATTTCTGTTCATAGCTCAACTAGGCTTTTATTTTCTCAATGTTAATTAAAATTGAAAATTTGGCACTGATAACATTTACTGTTGAAATATTCAGCTAAATCAATTTCTCACTTTTAAAAACAATGTATTTATAATTAAGCAAAAAGATCAATTTAAATCACTACATTATATTTTTAAATAATTACATATGTAATTAGGTGATATTTCAATAGTCAAATTTTTTTTAAATAAAGTAGTGTCATGATACTTATGATATTAGCTGATAATCATAAGTTTGAGTTTCTACACTTGAATACATTTATAACATATGCATTTAGTCCAGTCTTAAATTGGGAGGTACTACAATTTACAAAATATACTGTAATCTTTTGATTTTTTTTTTTTTCTGAGTTATAAATATAATGGTTTTAATAGTGATACGAAATTTTATGATTTAGCTGGATGTTTTAAGTGTAAATGTTAATTAAAAAAGGATGAATTTTCAATTCAGTTTCTAAAACATTTTTAAAAATTTAACACAAAGAGGAAGAATGTTCCAGTTCAGTGAGTTAAGGAGTGAAAGTTGAAGTTTATGGCACAAGAGCAAAATTTGGCTATGCTGCACCAAACAATGTATGTATGTATGATCTAGACAATACAAAAAGTGGGGAAAAAATTAAATTGGGTTAACAAGGAAGGTCAAAAAGAGAGATTTGCTAAGGTATCCTGGAGGTGCATCATCCACATTTACCAAAAAACACTAAATCCCATGGGAAAGAAAAGATTACTAAGGTATCTCAAATCATGATGCCTGTGCTAAAATTTAAGAATGTAAGCCCCTGGAGGGATGTACAAGTTCTTACAAAAAATTTTTTGTAAAGAATCCTTGCAGCTAATTTGCACACATTTTCAAACTGTGGGTAAAATTTAAATGCAGAAACAATCATGGGAATTTGTATGAAAATTTGGTTAACAAGAAATATTTTCAGATAATGAGATCAAAAATATAATTTTAAGCAGACATAATATTTCATAAGTATAAAGTTACATCAAAATATGTTAAGAAACAGTGACAACCAATCTTAAAAGTGAAAATTCAATTCTGCATTTAAATATATGAAGTATTAAAAATTTTTATTTCCAACACAAACTACACGTGGAAGAGACAATATTTGATAACTAAATAAGAGCTTTTATTTACACAAAATGTCACTAGCAAAACTACAATAGACACAAAAAAATAATAAAACTATTTTAAAAAATATTACACATATTAGAAAAATTTCATAACTGTGAAAGGAGTAATTTTAGATACCTGGATTGCAATCTGTAAGTAGGGAACATATTGACAAAAGAACTTTTGATATAGTTAAAGCAGGGCTCCAGTTATCTTTCAGAATATCTAAACATATAACACCTTGGCTGTTAATATTGCAATGGTAAATTCTTGTGCGAAAAGTAACCTGAAAAGTAAGTTATCGATTAAAAATATAAACATATGTATATATTTCATTTAAAAAAATAAATTATTCTATGATTACAGAAAGAGGTAAGAACCGATTTCTAAATTTGTGGAAGAAATTGCAAACAGCACTAAGCCTTCACACCAAATGCTTAAAAAAGAATAGCAAAGGGCAAGGAATATTAATTTTTTTTGGTAACAAAAAATATTTGCATACAGTAAAAAGTTATAATAGAAAAATGTAAATTATCCACATTTCTATTTTTTTTTTTAATTATATTAAAAATAATAAGTGTCTTATTTAATGAATGAAAAGGAGCATTAAATTCAAGAAATCAATCCTCATAATTATCAAATTCTTTCCCATTCTTCTTTTTCTAATCATTTTTTACTATCCCTGTTCACAGCTCCTTGAGTTCAAATTAGAAGGTTCATTCACAAATTAAATTTACAGAAATTGCTTGAGTATTTTGGAACATTCAAAGATAATAAGAATGATGATCTAATAGGGGTACTTTAACTGTTTAATAGTTTTTAAAAATTAGTCAGACTAGTTTAATAGTTTTTAAAAATTAGTCAGATTAGTTTAATAGTTTTTAAAATAAAATTAAAATAACATTATCAAAAATTGAGCAAGAAAAAAAAATCATCCATTAAAAATTGCTTTTTTTTTCAGGAGGTGGTGTAAAAGAATTTCAATATTGCCAAATAAAGTACAAAAAAATGAACAAATTAAAATTGTTTGGTATAAAAGAGAGAACTGTTTAAAAATAAACATAAAACATTTTTATTAATAAAGGCTTTCAAATTAATTTCATTCTTAAAAAATTATTACTGCCCCCACATCAAATCTCAATACTAAAGAAGTATAAATTCTATAATAAAACATGTTCAAATAAAACATATATATATTCCTGAGAATATATATCACACATTCAATTGTGCATAACAAGTTAAGAGAACCAAAATTAAATGTTTATAATTTGTCATGCAATTTGTATATTTTGTCAATTAACTTAAGAAAAAAATTATCAAAACAATACAAGTAAAAACAATTTAAAAAAAAAAAACTTGAACATTTCAAATGAATTCAAGTTTTATAATTAAAATAAAGCTATATTTCCCATAGAACTTTAATTGTGACTCATTTCAAAACATTCACTGAAAGAAATATTGATAAAAAAAAAAAAAAAAGAGCTTCTAAAGCATGACAGAAAATAAAATTCAATTAGTAGCAAACATAAGAAAGTTTTTTAAAAAAAATTAATGTTTATAAACATAAAACTTACTTTTGGTGGTTTAAATGGATACTCAGGTGAAAAATGAATATCAAGGAAAAATACTCCTCCTTCATAAACAGATCCAGGAGGTCCCAATATTGTAGACACCCATTCATACAAGTTATCTCCTTTAGGTCCCGCACTTATACAAAAAAAATAATGAATACACAAAATCTATACTGATTCTCGCATTTTATATTTATTAGCAAACAAAAAATTATATAATTTCTAGCCATTTGAAATACATTTGATCACAAATCAATAAACAATAACTCAAATTCCAAAAATCCAAAAAAAATTACCAAGTTTTCTAAATCAAATCAAATAAAAGCTTTCCAATCTCATCATGTATGCAGGTGGGCAATAGTTTAGTCATATTAATCTTGACAAAGTAATTCCACAGAAAGTTAAAAATTTACACAAAATTAACATCTGAGAAACAATTTTAAATGAATATAAAAATACATGACACAAAAATAAAATATGATTCATTATGATGCCTTTAAAAGAAGTAAGTATATGTAAATTTTGTTTTAAATTCACAGAAAAATTAAATCTTTTATCAAAAAGTCATCAATTATTGTTTACCTGCAGTTAGGAGGAGGATCAAGAGTTATTTCAGCCAATTCTTTTTGAATCCTTTAAAATACATAAATAATCAATATTGTTTTTATTAGAAAAATATAAAAATGTAACAGAAAATTTAACTTCCAAATAATCTCACCGCTTTGCACTAGTGCTCAAAGCTTTTGACATCTTTGGATTTAATTTTCCTTCTTTGGCCTCCTTTTCCCGATCTGGATTAGAGGAAGTACCTAAAGTTCTGTTCCTATTAACTGTACTTGATGGACCAGCTTGGGTTGATCTGTCTGTCATTCTATAACATATATAACTTAAATGTTAAATTAGGATAATGTTAATATATTGTTACAGAAATTCTGTGTGCAAGTAAAATTCTGTCTAACACAGAGGATAATGATGATAAATGACACTTTATTTGCAAACCTTCAGGACAAGATGACACACTAGTAGCAGAATTTGAACAGTTACAGCACAAACAGAACACAGTACTTATACAGATTAGAACACTGATACAGGAACAAAAACAGCCCTTGTAATGACAGTCATAGTTGTATCAGTAATGTTAGCTCACCTTCTTACTAGTTTGAACAAAAGACAAACCTCTTCAGTAACACTGCATTTCCAAGGCAGATACCAGCCACAATGCAAATTCACTCAGCCATGCAACTATCAGTTCCTCGGCTAATCCACTCATCCAGTTTTAGTTTAGTTTAGTTTTTATTAACGTTGCACTAGAAGCAACACGAGGGCTATTGGCAACGGACCTCGTAATTTTGAACCACGGTCAAGGGACGAGGGCGACACCCAAACTGGCACCCCCTCTCCTAACTTCCACACCACATCAACTGGAGAACTTTGGGCCCTGACAGATTTAACGTACATTAGTCCTGGCTACACAGCGGGTCTTTAGCGGCCAAAGATTGAACCTGCGACTGAACGAAATCCACTCATCCAAATGCTGACCATTTCCCAATCGATCTCTAGAGCAAACTCCCAAGACAGAATCCTCCCTATCTCCTGCTCTCATCATATTTATACCTGTTCTTGCCAGATTTTATGCAACACAGAAAATTCAGTAAAAGTCTGTAGCTTTCTTCCCAGCTAATATTTCACCAAGTTCCAGCCGCTTTCTGAACAAAGTCACCAAGTTGCCAAAATGGTCACCAAGGTTAAAAAGTCATTGCTTTAACTTTCCTTGACAGACTGATGACATCTTGAAAAATGTCTTCTTTCCGTAATAAGAGAACCATTTCAGGGAAGCATCTCATATTCATAACAATATGAATAGATTTTAGAACGGAAAATTACCAAACAACTAAAAACACTTTCCAGATTCATCTAAAACTTCTCAATAAAAAATAAGAATATTTGGGTAATATGTATGAATTTCAAGACATAATTTTTAACCTAATGGCTTTTTAAGTTAAAATACAGAAAAATTCTTGCAATACTGTGTGGTCAAAATTATAAATATTAATGTTAAATTTAAATTCCTTATTTTTAGATTTTTTACTAATGAATTCAAACCTACTACCAAATCAAAACAGAAGAAAAAAAGAAAAGAAAAGAAAGAACTTAACACAGAGGTGCAATGTTAAAAATATCTAAATGATAAAAAAAAAAAAATGCGAGGTTCCAATCTAAAAAAGATATAAAATATTTCCCTCTCACCCACCTACCTGTCCCCCTGAAAGAACATAAGTCATATATAAAACATATTAAATTTCTGAATAATTAAAGAATTAATGACATGTCATTTGTTATAGAAAATTCTAACACAGTAAAAACCAGTACTTAAATGTGATAAGTAATCAATTACGATTCTTTATATCCTATATATAACTCATAAAACAAAGATTGAAAAATTAATTAGATGAGGTAGAAATAGCTTTTATAATTTGTGAGGGTACCCTGAATTGAAAATTTTGGGATACCACAGGTTTAAAATATAAAATTTGCAAAATACAATTTTCAAAACAGTTTTATTTACACTTGAAAATAAAAGCACAGGATCTTCTTAGCTAAATATTAAATAAAAGTGCAGAAACATTATATAAGTGATTAGATTCAACAGTAACCATACTTAAAACAATGATTTGTTGACTGTGAGCATTATGAATTACCTTTCAAATACATATAACTTAAAATTCTGCTTATAGAAAATCAGCTTTACAGAAATAAAATAGCAAAAGAAAAAGTGTAATAATTTAATATTTTATTATTAATTATTGTCTTTGGAAAATTACAAATCTGAACTGTAAAATGTTCTAAAGAAATTACTTTCCGTACATTAAACCTTTAACCTTACCCAGAACCGATATTTTTAGCTATCTAAAATGGTCATTAGCTGTCATTTTGACTGTAATAAAAGATTGGGAGTAAATACTTCATTTATAATGCAGATGTTAGTATAAAAAAACTATTCAAAATAATTTTAAAATGCATGGAAAAGTTGAATAGAAAAATTTTAATTTGCATAAAATACCTCTGTATTCAGGAGAGGAAGCATTGTATTCTTATTGAGTGTTTATTTGTCATTATAATCCTTAATACACAATTGCAGCAAGTGTTCAGAAAATATCCCATTCTTAAAACATTTTTCACAAATGGGAACACACTTCTTTTATTGTTTCAGCATCAAGAGCATTGATGATGTTTATTACTTGTGGTTTTAGAACTAGAAAAGTATGTAGGTCACTGCCTTGACAAACAATGTTTGTTAATAAAGTTCAAAATAAAGGATCCTCAAGAAATTTACACAGTAACAAATTCTAAATAAATTTTAGGAATTTAGATGTGATAACTAAAGCATTATGAGAAATGAAAAAGTTCTATACAAAGTTTTGCAAAGAACAAATTTAGCCACCAAAGGGTGCACTTTTCTTCTTATAATTATTATTAAATATAAGAATTAAATTAAACAATGAAATATTGAGACATTAACAATAGTAAACTTTTCCAATTTTAAAATTAAAGGAAATGATAAATTATGTAATTGAACATATTTAAGCTAAATGCAATTTAAAATAAAGCAAACAATAAATTATTAAATTAAATATATCAGTTACATGTAATTAAAATTAAACCAAACATTAAATTATTAAATTGATTACATATTTTGCTAAATGCAATTAAAATTGAAGCAATGGATAAGAATTTGAAAAGTGATCTGGTACGCCAAAAGTGATCCCACTAAAACAATAGCCCTTTGAGTGGCTTTAAATGTAAACAGACTCACTAAAGCCAACCACATCGAATACATTGGCTCATTTGATCGAGTACATCTACACCACACTTGGAGAAGATTAAAAATTTACAATTTCTACAGGCTTTTGGGGATTATCAGCTATCTTAACAATTCTATGCATAGTGCTCAAGATGCAAGCATTTATTTTGTTTACACTAGTAAGTAGCAATAGTTGTATTTTTTTTTTTTTTTTTTTCACCATTCACTAAAAGTTTGGATATGAATAATTCGGAAGTTGCATCTTTGCAAATTAGTGACAGCTCACTTCAATTTAGAAGCACTATACCAAAAATAGAAGTACCTTTTGCCCACAGAGTCCATAAGTTTCCGAAATGTAGAGCTATTGGCTGTATTTGTGTCAGATAATACACAAAAAGTGAAAAATTTGGAACTTTCAGTTCGTTGAAAGAAACAACATAATTATATAACAAATTAATCAGCAAAAATTAATTCAATTTTATTATATGTGAAGGATAGTCCATTGCACTCAAAAGGGTTTTAGTAAATATAGTTGATGTTCTTAATTAGCTGAGTACCCATAGTCAGTGGCAAAAGCTAGCAGGTATGAAAACAAAATCATGTTAACATTATATGAACTAAGCATGTCTTTTTTTATTTGAAACTCATTTCACTTATTTTGATTCTTTACTAAAGAAAAATGCTTAAAACTGTTCAATAGAAACATAACTAATCTACATTTCATGAAACTTTAAAGCAATGTCATGCATGAATGGACAAACATAAAATATACTATGGTCCATTTTTCGCATAGCGAATGCAAGAATATGAGATACAAGTCTGTTTTGGAACAATCCCAATCACCCCTCTGCTTAAATTCCTGAATCATGTGCATTGTTCAGTTCACATACTTACCTCACACCAGCATTTCTAATAAGTTGAATTAGAATTTAATATTTTTTCAAATGTACAATTATTAAAGTAATTTTTTTTTCTCCTATTAGTTCAAACAAGGTGAAAATAAAAAAAATATAAATAAACATCCTGAAAAAGATGTAACTACTCCTTTGGTGGCACTATTTAAAATATTTTCCTAACTAATATCAGAAACATTCTAAAAGGGACAAAGGATCAAAACTTATTGAACAGGTTTCAATTGAAGCAACCCGCAAAGACAAAATACAAAGGAAGGGGGATACAGAAAAAGAGAATTAATTAATCACTTAACTGTTTACCATGAATGTTGCTCGTGCAGAATATCTGCTTACAAACTAACTATCCTATTCCAAGCAACATTCAGGCACATGTCCTTTTGAATTGTTCAATTTTTATATCTACAAAATCATGATCTTCACTACATTTTTTAGCACCTGTTATAGGCAAGTATTTCTAATGCAATCAAAGAAATAAATTTCAGGGAAAAGGAGTAATTTTTCATTACTTTATTTGTGAAACACTATTTCGAAGATGTAATAATCAGCAAATGGTACTGATGAAGAATTCTTGATTAGCGTATCGGAAAACAATAGTGAACCAGAAGATGATTTTTATTCTCATTTTGCAAATGAAGATTTCAGGCCATTTAGAGGAATTTTGGAAGTAATTTGGATAGGCCAATGCCCACTCCTCCAAGATTCAGATTCACCAATACACCTATTGTTAATTTGCTGATATGACAATGTACCTTGAAATCTTGCCTTTCAAAATTAAACCCTAAAAAACAAAATTTTGGGTTACCCTGCATGTAAAAAATTGGTCTGTAAGAGGATAAGCATAAGTAAAGAGAAAGAAAAATTAATCCATCAACATCCGTTTATTTCTCATCCTTCATAAGCAAGCATATATTTGGCTTAAATTGCATTTTAAATCATTTTAATTTGGAAAATTAATTCAAGATACAAATATTTAGACTAACGAGTTTGATCATAAAGCAAATTAAACTTGTATCTAGAGGTACCACTGTATATATTTGTTCTGTTATATAGAATAAATATGAAATTCTATCAAAGTTCACACATAAACTTTAACAGAATTGCCTCATTGCCAGGTGAATGCAAGAAAATACTATTAAATTACACTAAAGTAAATTATGTTTTGAAACTTATTGCATTACAGTGAAAATTTTATAAATAATATGATGAAGTTACAATAGGTTTATTCTGCACTTTAAAAGTAGAACATGCTGCAAAAAAAGGTATAAAAAAATGTTTTACATTTAGTTTAATTCCATTCAAGAAATTATGAAATTTGATGAAGATGTACATAAAGCAGATTATCAGGCATTTTTAAGTTTATGGCACAGTTACAACATAAAGTCTGCACCTAGTTTTAAGCCCATACCTTTGGCATTGAAAAAAACATGGTGCCAAAAAAAACTTTAGATTGAAAACAAGTTACCCTTTTAAAAACCTGTTTTTTTTCCTGACTTTTCATGTTTCATTAATTAAAGGGCTCCAGATTAATTTGCACCATGGCCGAATGATTATGTGATTGTACAAGAGCAGTCTTTATTTTATTGGTTTAAGGAGCTAAAAAAGCAGTGCAAGAATGATGTATGAATGCATATTTCATTGCATCGAAGTATGAATATCTAAAACATATCAAAATTTTGTATTTGTATGAAAGAAAATGAGTGAATGATGGCTATAAATGGTGATGCCATATGAAAGCTAAAAAGAATTCTCACAATATATACAAAAGCCTTAGAAAAGGTTACTTTGGTAGGAGCATGAACAAGTATGTGGTACATGACTAAAAAATTAAAATACTGTTGTTGATAGGTACATGTTTTGCAAGAGGATTTCATAACTGCTATGATAGAAGAGAGTAATGCAATAGGTTTAGGAGTTGATGAGATGGATGAAAGAAATTTAGTCTTTAAAAGATTAAAGTCAAACCTTTAAAAGATTAAATGTTTGTCGTCTATTTCTGCTGCTCCTCATAATCTAAAAAAATTGATTTATTACATCAATATTCTTAACATAAAATCTATCATTTTTAAAATTTTATTTCAAATTTCAACATGATCAGATTTTGCATTATTACAGCTTTGTGTTTGAACCTGCTTTTGCACCATTATTTTCTATCACCAGAAGTGTGTGTGAGCTAAAATAGGATTTTACTCATAAAAGTTTAATATAATTAATTCTGTTAACATGAATATAGTTTCTACGTAACATAAAATATACTTAGTTTTTAAACAGAAAAAAATTATTTAAGATCAAACAGAAAAAAATTTAAGAAATTTACCCATCACGGCTATCAACAGAAAGTTCCATTCCAAAAGCGTAAAAGACAAATATTGAACTCGCAGTTTCTCATTCAAGTATCTTCTTCACAGAATCAACTGAAATATAATTTAAAATCTTAACATATCACATCAAAAAAACACAACTAATCAGAATAGACTACAAAATGGTTTTTAAAAAAAAGCTAAATACAAATAAAGATGTTTGCTATGAATGATTACATAATAATTTATAGATAAATATATTTTAATTAACCTATTCATCACCCAGTTAAAATGAAGTATTAAATGCATAGGGATTCGGCAATTTTTGAATTTGATAGCAATTTCATTCTAGTGACCTTACTTTTAGATAACAATAATGAATTTTCTCACAGGTTACTAATACATAATTCACATGTTCTTATACTGCTACTAATTAGCTCAGAGCAAGTGTTTTTAAAAATAGCAAATCAATTTTAGATAATATATTAATTGTTTTTTATAAATTATTTTTAATTAAAATCATCTTAATGTTCTCTGATAGTTTAACAATACACAGTGTTCCCACCTTTGATTGTAAATTATGTCTGAAAAGCATGATTTATATTCTTTTTCATGATTTAGAACAAAAAGAATGTAATGCGGATGTTAACAGTTGCGCATGGATTAAAATTTTGAGTACAAAACTGATCAAATGTTTGGTTTGTAAAGAAGCATTTGAGTTCGATTAAGAAGAAAGAATCGGAAAATGGTTTTATTTAGAAATTATATTAGAGTAAAATGGGTGAACATCATAGAATGTTTATCAGTAAAAATAACTGATTTGAGGAAAGCAAATTTAATGAGCTACAGATTTCAACCATGATGTATATAATGGTGTAATCCCAGGATCAATATCTCACTGAGAAGTATGAACCATTTAGTACATTTCTTGATGCTTTAAAAATGTTTATGGTTTTTCAAAGGAATTGAAATTCTAAATAATGGTAAGTTATTTTCCTGCATTAAATCATAAATAATTCATTATTTATAATTTTTTATAGTTTATGCTGATTTTCTTGGTATTTTTTAATAACAAACGTCACTTCCACTTAGAATAAAACAATTTATCTAACCATAAATACTGAAAGGAAAAACCTCAACCAGAACTAAAAAAACAAACATAACATCCATATGCTGTCTTACAATACAGAACAAGCAAAACTTGTCTTTTTCCAATTTTGCATTTTGTCTGAATAAACATCTAATACCAAATTGAGTTTCAATATTTACATGAATAGTTTCTATTACCTTACATTCCTCAGGAGTAAAAATTATGTAGCCCATAGTGCTTATAGCACAGGCAATGAAAAATCCAGTCTTAGCTTCAGAGGTTGAAGTTTTTTCTTTGAACCTTAGGAATATGTACAAATGCAAGATATCTAAAAATTTTCAGGTATCTTAATTAAAGGTGTGTGACCACTTCATACCTCAATTGAAGTTAATCCCTCTGCTAGTTTATGCTCGTGTCTATATCAGATATGTACAAATGACACAAGGACTTCAACCCAAAACCATTATTGCAAGTCCACTGCATTCCCGTTAGAATTTGTAATACTTATTTGTTTCTTCTTTTACAATCAGAGAAATAATATTCTTTATGTTTGTATCCGAAATCTATTTGAAACTTACTAATTATGAAAACTGTGGATATATTGATTCAATATTTTGTTTGTGTGTTTTTAAAGTGTTTTTCTCATATGGAGTTGGTTGAAGAAAGGTAATCTTCTTTAAAAGGCAAAGATTTCTTTAATATATTTGATAATAGCTAGAAACTTGGGGAACCTGGAGTATTTGGGAAAATAGATGCATCTAAATTCAAGGAAATGATAAAATTCTTAAAACATTTCTAGGATCTACTGAAAAAAATAAGTTAGTAAAACTTTATATATATATATATATATATATATATATATATATATATATATATAGTGCTCTGTCAAGTTCTAAAATGCCATTTTTAGGCATGCTACAATTTTTTATTACAAATGTTAAGTGCTTTCTATTTAAGTTTCAGAGAAGATTCTTTAAATAAATGTAATTTTTATTTCGATAGTGATTTTCATTAAATTTATTTCAAAAAGCTCTAGACAGTATTTTAAGAGATCTTGGACAACAATACAATCAAAACCTCAAACTGGTGTAATGGGAATATGTAGTTGTAATAATGTGAATATAGTTTTGAGTTGTCAGAAAATGACATAAAGCAACAACAGATTTTATATCTATTTTTGTCACTTGTGGAAGGGAATGAATCTAAATTCTTGAAAATAATAAAAATGATTTTAAAAATTTATCAGAACACGCAAAATGAGCTAGTAAAATTTTTTTTCTATTATTTCATTTAGCACTACACTCTCTGCAGAGTTTATATGATTGATGTGATCTAAAAAACAGCCTGTAACTTCTCTGTGAGACATCAATATAAAAAGAAAGAAATTCATGAAATGGCTTTCATACCCATATATTTGTCATTAAAATCTGTAGCACTATGAATTTGCCCTTAGTTATCCTTACTTACTGATCTTCTAAAACAATGGGCATCCATTCCAATCCAATGTTATTCACAAATAAAACCATATTATGATTCTATCTTCTCAACCAAATGCAAATACTTTTTTTTTACAAACCAAACATTTGGATCAGTTTCAAAATTAAAATTTTAATCCATGCACAACTATTACACCAGCATTTTATTCTTTAGTTAGAAAACCATAAAAAAAAACTTAACACTTTTCAGACTTAAGTAACATATATAAAAAAAAGAAAGACTCCATATCCTTAAGCTAACAAAAAAAAAACCGATATTTTAATTTAAAAGGCATATAAAAAGGAAAAGTAACATTTTTTTAAAACTGTCTGTTTTTAAACCCTGCATACTAACGAATAGCAATCAAGAACAAAAAACACATGACTAAAAGGGTTAAAAGTATAAAAATTCACTAGAATGAAATAAAAGTGAAAAATTTGGAATGCACCTGATACTTCTAAATGTTTAATTCTAATATTTAAATAAATCACAAAATACACTTTGTTTTTCTGCAGAAATGACAATGTTTAACAAAAATCTTATTTCAAACTGTTAACAAAATTTTCCACATCAAATAATTTTTCAAAACATGCAGAGAACAAGAATAAAAGTAAAAAAAACAAGGTACTACTTTAGCCGGAGCAATGTTTCTACCTCACCACAGTAGGAAATGGGTTTTTTACCATGTAGTGGGAGAGGTCGATTAACCTTGAGTGTTAGTGATGCTTCAAATCTTCCAATTTTTGGGTACAAAGAAAACTTGTCAGATTGCTTTTTAAGTGCTCTTAGCAACTAGACTAAAAGAGATTACCCTCAGACTAGTTATTAAGGCATTTCAACTTCTGCCACTATAGTTGAAGAGAGTTCTAGCATATCTCCTTCAGTATCAACATAACCCGAAGAGGAATTCTGAACAATATTAGAAGAGGTCACTTTTCCAGCTATTACTGCAATTTATATACATCCTCTCCTTATTGTATTGAGTTTCACTTTGAATGGTTTTCCTTTTGACATCAATGGCTATCTGTAACTGAAATGGTAGGTCTATAAAACATGTGGTACCATAGTTGGTGTATCACTAGCTGCAATATATGTGCAGTTGTCTTAGTTCATCACACAGAGGTAGGATTTTTACATTGGAGTTATATGCAACCAGTAGTTCTAAGATGTGCTGCCATCTAATGTTTAAGTCCTGGGTCCCCCACTTCAACAGGAAGCTTTGTTTTTTCCCACTGCAATGGGAAAGGAGGTTGGTTGACCTTGATCAATGGTCAGTCCAGATAATACTCATCTGGTAACTTTTTGTTGTGTTCTCATCAAACAGGAGAAAAGGGATTCCCAATTGGGCCAGTTATTATGCGGGTTGTTTAATAAGTTCTTAGAAATTCCAAGAGATGGTGCTTGTAGCAACAAAAAATTGTTTTTAAGCATCATTACTCAGTAGACAGCTCTCTTAAGTTGCAATTACTCATATTTGTGATTATGATGCCATTCACAACTCAAAAATTCTTCATCATAACTTTTCCTACCAAGGACACTTTGGTGGCAAGTGATTTTTGACCTAGTAGAGGGGGGGGAGAGTTGTTGGTGTCGACCTTGGATGCCAGAAGCGTTTCGAACCCTGGAAAAGTGGGTCCAAATAAAAGTAGATGTGTCATTTTTTACTGGACCACTACCAACAAGGCTAAAAGAGACATTTCACTTAGGCTAGTTAATGAAGCATATCAACTTCTGGCGTTGTTGAGGAGAGTCACTGCACACTCCCGCTCCAGTATTATCGTGATTATACAAAAAGAAATATTGGTATTTGTACAGAAGGTTGCTTTTACAGCCATTATTGCAATTGATATACATCTATTCCCTGTTGAATTGAGTTTTGCATGGAGCAGTTTTCCATTTGATGTCATCAGATGTCTAAAATAGAGCAGAGGGTCTTGTTGACACAAGCACCAGAGCCAGACTAACATTAGTCATAAATTATGTGTGGTTGTCTTAGTTAAGACATACAGAGGCAAGTGTTTTGCATTGGGAGCATATGCAATTAGTTGTTTCAAGCTGTGTTCAAGTTCCGAGTCACCACTTTGGCAGCAAGTGTTTAACCCTGTAGAGAAGAGAGTTGTCCTTGGAGTGACAGTGGATTTTGACCCTGAACCAGAGAGTCCAAAAAAAAGTTGACCAGTCATTTTTTACTGCGCCCTAGCCAATTAGGATCGGAAAAAACATCTTACTCAGGCTAATTAATAAGGCATGTTAACTTCTGACAATGTTGTTGGAGAGTCACCGCAAGACCATCTTTGTCCTTTTTGGAGAAGATTCACCGGAAGCAACCCAATGTTTTAATTTTTGCTTGATTTCTAGTGCATAATGAGGAATCCAGATATCATTGATGGTGACAATTCAACACAGCAGTAATCAAATTTTGATTTGGCTGCAAATGACTATAAAATCATAACTAACTAATGAATCAATGTCAAATTTGTTTTGGGTCCATTTAACAGATGGCAGCCCCTAATGTTAACAACATTTTACCTTAGTGATACCATCTGTCTTCAAATACAAGTACTTTTTGAGCCACCCTTGTAAAACACTTCTGCACCATTATTGAGGAGAACCACTGCACTTCAAAATTACTTATATCATAATTAATTTTTATTAACTTACTGTCAAAATTCAATTTAATTTACAAGCTGAAAAGGACAACGGTTAAGGCAAATGAAGATCAATGTTAGCATTTGAGGTTCCATTTTTAAATATAATAAATAGCTTTAAATGGTGGAACTCCCAACAGATAAACTTATACAAAATTATGCTCAAATGAAGATTTTTCATCTGATAAGAAATTAAGGAACCAGAAAGCATAAATACTTTTTATCCCTCCCATCAAAGAAAATTGTTGAACTTAACTCCGAGTTAATAAAGCAATTGCCAAACAATTTTAAATAAAACTTTAAATATTCCATTACCTGAAATTTTTTAAATTTCAAAGATTAATGTGCTTTTTGCAGATTCTATAGCCTGCAAATTATTGTGTGACTCACAATGTTTTTGAAATTCTGGAAAATACAACTATTATTTGCATGAATCTGTAGGAGAGCACACAAAATAGTAAATTACTCTGCATTTCACATACCATTTACATATGCTCAATAATAGAAAAGAACTAACAGCCCATTATTGTTTTGCATCTATGATATATAGTTTTTATTCATCATAAACAAAAATTTGCCTTTAACATAAACAGTAAGATAGTTTTAGCTTTTAATATCAGAATAATAAAAACCTGTATTTGAAAAAAAAAAAAAAAATTGATCTCCCTCATTAAATAGCTTATATTCTTCTAAATTGCAACAAAATAAATATTATGCATAAAATTAATGTCAAAAAAATACATTTTCGAAAATTCAAAAATGGTAATTCGAAAACCTCCTAATATCCTACTCATGTTTAAAATTTATAAACAGCTCAGAGGATTAAATTCCGGAATAGATATGCTTTTTTAACAATTAAATTTCATCTGTCCTAGAATAAAGCACTGATTTCGACTGACAAACTGAGCTTCATTATTCAAAACACCACAAATAGTCTTAATACCGGCATTTTTCGCTTGATATCAGAAACTAAGAAAACCAAAAATACTACAAAGTAAAATTTTACTATGTACAATTGTAACAGGAACTCACCATTAAAACAAATCGAAATTTTCGTATTTGGCCGTGTTTTAAGAAATTTAGAAACTACAAGATATCCCTTAATTAAAAGCCATGCGACTAAGATAAACAGTTTCCATTGCCAAAAAACTTATACTAATTATTCTTCATAAAGGTGATGTCTGTATCTATCAGTGAAAGAACGGAACACAAGACCAAATATAGTTGCCTTGGACAATTTTTCAAAATTGTCTACGCTTGTGTAACTCGATGTGAAAATCAAGAAAACTCGAAAGAAATATAGCTACTTCTAAAGAAAGGGGAGAAAGTCATATTGGAGGTTTCATTGAGCTGTTGTAAGTTGCAAAGGCTTTGATCCCCTGTATGATTGTGAATTTTAATCATTGAAATCTGGTTTAGCCCAGAAGTAAAAATATTAAATATGAATAGTTAAAAATTAATTTAAACAAGGAACATTTTGAGTGTTAAATATTATTTGTTTAGTTTAACTAACTGTTATTATATTTCTATATGGGTGAGTTTTACTTATTTAACAAAATAATAAACCGATAGAAAGAGGAGCCTTACCATTTTTTGATCAAATGTTACTCAATGGAGAAAATCATCAAAATTTTGTTACTTTTCTAACACTTTTATTGCATCTTTTTGAACTTGTGTTAAAAGGAATTCCAAAATATTGTGGCTTAAAGCTTTTATATTTGTTTTACTTATGAATTTTATGTTGAAAGGCTTTCTTATCGTATGCTTATCACGAACTTCGGGGGGTGAGTTTGTCCATACATTTCGAAATATAATTTTATTTCTATATAGTTTTCATAGTTTTTATAGAATTTATAATTTTTTTTTCTTTTTCGCATCATATCATACTAATAATATCATACTAAATTTACATATCAGAATCTTCTCTTCTGTTGATGAATGTAATTTTAAATCTTAGAGATAAAAATATATTGTTTTATCTTATATTAAATTGATTAAGATATATCTAATTACATTGACTTTAAAATTCAGCTCTTTTACATATAAAAGCACTAATACGAAACTAAGCTAAATAGAAAAATTATAAAAATTTATTGCTATTTAATGTAAAATAAATATTTAAAAAACTAAATATGATACAATATTTAGGTTTTAATTAAATTTGTATATATTTAATCATCTAATGAACTATTATCCTTAAACTGCACATCTGGCACTATTTCTACTAAACTACTAAATTAGTTGGAAAACGTGTGCCAGCGAGTTTGCCGCTTCAGCTCAGTATTTATGAAAAGTTTAAAAGAACAATTAGAAAATTATTTAAAGTAAATAGGCTATTATGATTAAGTTATTATGATGGGGGGAGGTAAACGGAAGGACTGTTTGCGGCAATGGCTGCAACCATTCCCGCTTCCTCTTCGGGATGGAGGGAAGTGCTATTTTGTTCGTTTGTAGAGATCAATGTCAATGAAGATTTGAAGTTATTGTTGGATGATATTATGGAGGTTTAAGGGGCTGAAGCCATTTGGTGGATTTGTATGCACAGTTTTGCTTATTATTTATATCCGTGAATATGGTTTGAGCATTCATCAGGGGATTTGCATGATTTTCAATGGATATGAACATACTTCTCGAAAGCTTGGTGATAAAATTATCAATGAGTTCAATTTGCAGGTCATTGTGTATTACGGAATTTCTGACGTATCATGGAGCGTTTGTCATTATTCTAAGTATTTTATTTTGTAATGTTTGTATGTGTTTCAGAGGGGTAGGGGCTGCAGCCCCCAAAACAGGGGAGGTGTAGATAATAACTGGGTGTAAAATCTGTTTATAGAGTAGGACTTTATTTTTGCGTGAAAGTGATAAATGTCTGCAATAAGAGAAATACAGAGGTGCATCTTATTCTAGAATTTATCTCTTAAGTGTTGAATGTGTTTGGAATAAGTCAATTTTTGTTCGATGAGCAGACCCAGATATTTAACCGCCAATACCCAGCTGATTTCTTCGTCAAAGAGGTGTAGATGGAGTGTGGGGTTTTGTCTTCCTTTGTGGAAGAGTATTGCTTGTGATTTGTCAACATTTATAATTATTCTTCAGTGTGGAAGCCATTTCTGCAGGTTGTGTAAATAGTGTTGCATTGTTTTTAGTGTGAGTTTGAAGTTTGAGCCCTGGGCTAACACTGCGAAATCGTCCGCAAAGAGGCATGTGCTAACACTGGAGTGGCGGGGGAAGTCATGCGTGTACAAATTGTACAAATGGGGTTAAAGTACCCTGCCTTGGGGCATGCCCGCATTAATTCGGCCCAGGGTGGAGTGAGATTTGTTTATTCTGACACAAAATGATCTATTTTTTAAAAAATTATAAATTATTTTGATAATGTTGTTTGGAAAATTTAGTTTTATTAATTTGTAAATAAATCCATAATGCAAGATTTTGTCAAAGGCTCTTCTTACATCTAAGAAGATCCCAATGGTATGATGTTTCAGGACAAACCCTTCGCACTATTTCAATGTGATGTTACTCACAATATTTACAGGTTTTTATTAACGAATTAGGACGTGTAATGCTCACTTTTTAGTGGCAACGATACAATGGTTGCTGGTACATTATTTTTGGCCTCTTTTTGTAGATCTCCAAGTTAACCATACTGCTTGTTATTGAGCCAAGCTATATTTCCTTCATAACAGATTTCGTGCAGTGAGGCTGTATTGGTACGTGGTTGCTAGTTTTGATACTGAGGTTTTTCTTGAAATTGTAATGTTGCATTATTTTCATTTCACTGTTCTTTATTGTTGATTGATTTCATGTGTGTTTTAATTATCTGCTTTTTAAATTTCGAGGTATTTTAATATATTTGCTGGATTATGGATATCCCCCCGGGATCAAAATTGACGAAAGAAATGGACCAATTACAAAAATATAAGGTAAGTGAATTTTTAGTGTTATGCGTGTTCCAATCATCAATAGTCGAGGATGAAAGTTTTAAAAATTGAAAG
This sequence comes from Nephila pilipes, assembly GCA_019974015.1. Classification (NCBI taxonomy): domain Eukaryota; kingdom Metazoa; phylum Arthropoda; class Arachnida; order Araneae; family Nephilidae; genus Nephila; species Nephila pilipes. The sequence continues at coordinate 274,774 of BMAW01078481.1, read as the reverse complement.
CAATATCAATTTTAACGAGGATGAAAAATTTGATCGTGATAACATACATCAAATTATGAATTAATGTGAAAATAGTATTTGTAAAAGATGAAGTCGCTTTGGAGGAGCTCTTGTTCAAAAAGTTTATTCGAAATGCTGCATATTTTGTAATAAAACATATTTTACTTCACAATTTTTTTCTAATCATCGTAAAATCTGCGAAGGATATATCGCTACTGAAAATAAGAATGACAAAAAAGGGAATCAGTTAAGAAGAGGGAAAACCAGTATTAGAATGTAGTATTTGTCTAAAAAGTTTTCTATAAATATCAAAATTACAGAAACATACAGAGCGATGCTCAAATTCAACTTTATCCTTGTCAACATCCTGAGTGTAATTGTAAATTTAGGTACTTAACACAGTCGTTAACACATGGAAAAGAAGTTCATGGAATAGATATGAAAACAAAGGAATTAAACTATGAAGATAAGTTTTCAATTATGGCTTGAAAATGAAGGAGCTAGAACTTTTTCTTCTTTTAAAAAACTTATTGATTATAAAACAAGCAAAACAAACGTTTATTCATATCACAGTAGTCAATGTTTAAAACCCGTAATATCAAAGCCATATAATAGAAAAACTAGTAAAAGATATATCAAAGGCTTAATACCACCAACTGAATGTCCTGCTCGAGTTATTGCTTGCAAAACAGGGGGAAAGATAATTATTAAGTACTTTTCAAAGCACAATCATGAATTATGGACACAAAACATAAAATTTCAACCAATTAAAAAGACTTGTCAGGAATTTATTAAAGCTAACCTTCAAATGGGTATCGAAAAATCTAAAGTACTGGAATATGCTCGAGGTAATAGAGAAATGAGGAATGATCGAAATAAATATCTTGTTAAAGAATCCTTTTTGACAAACAAAAAAAACCTATCGTATTATGTAAATTCTTTGAAATTAATTTACTGCCCCACAAAAAAAATGCTATTTATGTCGAGATAGTTAATGAATTGTGAAAGAAAACTTATAAATGTGTTCTTTTATATAAACCTCAAGGATAAGATATGGCTTCAGGTTCTACAAGGTTTAAAAAATGCGAAATAATTCATTAACAATTGACTTACAAACAGCAGTACAAAAAGAAATGAAGGTAAAAAACTGTAATAAAATATTAAGCATTTACTCAACTCACAAAACCAATGAGTATGGTTTCTATTTATTGAATTTAATCGTATCTGATTAATATGGAATAAGTTATCCAACTGTACATTTTATCACAAATAAATTAGATGTGGAAACTATGCATCGGTTATTTGACAGCGGAAAAGAAAGAGTTCAAAACTTAAATTTTAATTGCATCATGTCTGATGATGATAAAGCAACAGGTCCTGCTTTTATACAAGTATTTGGAGATGAAGTTAATATCTGCTTTGAAAATGGCATCTTCATCAAGCTTGGAAAAAACAGCTAAATAATCTTGTTTCTAGTTTAGAAACGAAGAAATAACATTTATGCTTCTTTGGCAGTTCTTTTAGAGCAAACGAATTCAATAAAATTTAAAAATAGTATTGGTAATTTTAAAATTGATATTGCTGAAAAGGAACCTGCTTTCATAAAATATTTCGATGATAATTATTATGGTAGAGCTGAATTAAGGAGAATGTTGTATCGTCAATTTACGCATGCAAATACCGATACGAATGTGTATCGTGAATCATTTCATGATAAATAAAAAAAAACAACTATTTTGAGCACAAATTCAATTGTAGAATAGATATTGGAATTGATACTGTATTAAAAATAGAAAATGATACATACTTAGCACATCAATATAGAATAATAATTCGCATACACCCAAGTGTTTATCCTTCAACATATAAACGGCGCAATACTGGATTAGAAATTCCTGTTGGAGATGTTTATGGGAAGGGAATATATTCATAATTATTATAATCACAAACTAATAGAGATGTATTTTAGGAAGTTAAAAATATTGTAGAAGGATGTTCAGAACATGATAAATGCTTCAGTAGGTGTATATAAAAATCATGTTTATCTCTATGTATGTATTTGTATACTTGTTTAAGGGCCCAGCTAATTTTTGCTCACAATAATGGAACCCAAGACCTACATCATCATCTGTTCAGCTGTTTAATACCCTGTCGCCCTCCCTACCTCTGATCTCTTGAACTAGTTTGCTATCCACCGCTGTGCTCCCAGCCAAACAAGAGCCATTTTTACTTTTTCCTTTCTTCTTCAGCTCTCACATCATTAAAAAAAAGTTTAAATAATATTTTACTTATTACTATTTTAGTTATTGTAATTTTACAACAAGAATAATAAAAAAAAATTTAAAAAATAATCATATAAAATAAAACTCTCTTCTTGATGAAGATTAGACATAGTCTATCAAAGGCACTGAGGGGTTAAAAAATGATATAAATATTTTTATAATCTTTTCTCACGATAAGATTTGAAAATTTTTTATTTTTAATTCTATTAAATATTACATCCCCATTGTGAATAATTCATTCCCTTTCCTATCCTCTTTTCTCTCCCTTTTCTTTCATGTTTTTTTTTAAATTAATTTGTGCATTAAGCACATTTTAATACGCTTGTTTTAATTTTTAAAAAAATCAAGGCTTCAATATGAATCTTATTAAAAAGTTACCGGACTGGCATTCGTCTCTATCTGATTGTTGTTGTGTATGCTTGGATAACCACCTACTGTATAAACATATTCAAAAAGTTAACTCATTATGTGTTCGACAATTTTCTTATTTTGATGGTGTTTTAAGTGATGGAATTGTTGAAGATAAAGAATATGACCATGATTCAGTTCCATCTGTGGCTTGAGTAGAAAATTTCATTCATTCTGCAATTAAAGAAATATTCCGAGAAGAACGAGATATCCACGAAACTAATATTTTACTTGCCAAATTAAGTTGCTTATCTCAAAATAAATTTGTCAGAGTTACTCTGTTATCTTATATAAATAGCAATTTAAAAATAATGGTTTCAATATGTGAATCAGTGGCAGAAAGAAATAGGGAAATAAAACTACAAAATAATTTGGTTACGTCCCAATCAGCATTTAAACGAGCAGTATATATTTAAACGTACCAGTAAAGTTCAAAAGTTGAAGAGGAAAGATTCGGGATATCCTTCTTTAACTGTCAAGACAGAAACAAAAAAGTATTTAAAAGTTGAACAATCGGTATTATGTAATGCAAATAGCTTGTTTAGGAAACCAACTGGATCTTTTACACCCCTAATTAGTTAGGTATCTAATTACAGTCAAATAGTTTTACATATTGAGGACATTAAATTACATTTTTATGAGGAGGTGAAATCACTAGATAGTTATATAACTGATGAGGAAGTAAGTATTCTTAAAAAAAAAAAAAAGAATAAATTTTCATAAAGGATTGGTGTAGGATAGTATAATTAATGCATTATATTTAAAAACTGTACAAAGTAGAGATTACATCGAGGCAAGATGTTACCACACGCAAATTCTGGAAATTGGAGGTAACCTTGTTAACTTCTTTAATTTTAACCAACTTAAGAATGCAGAATTCATTTTCATTCCTATTAATGTGTCTTGTCGTTGGTTTATGATCCTTTAGGTTTCGGAAACGAAAATAGATATACTAAATTAATAGATTTATAGAGAACTTTAAATACTTTGTTTAGTGAAGAACAAGATAGGCATATTTTATATCCTATTCATCTGAAACAAACTGAAAGCATGAATTGTCGTGTTTTTATATCGTACTCTACAAATACATAGTTATAAAAATTGTGCTTTAGTTTTTAACAAGATACAAGCAAATTCAGCTAATGATCCTGTGTGTATTTAATTTAAATTGTTTCACATTTTAATCGAATGCTTCTTTCTTTTTATCATAACATTTATCAAAATCCCAAAAGAATATTTTAGATTGACTAAGAAAAGAAAATATAAGTGTTTTCAACACTTTTGTTCACTAAGACAAGAGTATGAAAAATGTCCAAACAATTATTTTCAAATCCTACTACATGAATTACATTAGTTACATGAAATAAATTTTTTTTATTAGTTTGAGGTTGAGTGAAATTTTTAAGACAAAATAATGCAAATGAATGTCATAAATTCAGAGCCAAATATTACAGTCATCAAGATGACGATTTTGTAACACAACAAAACAATTTTAATCTGTTTTCGTAATAAACTTTTCTATTCGGATGTAAAATGTAAAGAATTTTCATTTTTATTAGCTTACAATTATTCTTACTCAATATTGTCCTTAGAAATATTATGTGTATGCATGGACGTCTTAAAGCATGGGCCAACTGGGCCCTGGCCCAGGGCTTTGCCTTTGAAGGGGTCTCGTCTCATTCAATACTCAGCCTCAATAAGATCATGATCAGAATATTTTCAATCGTCAAATGTTATTCTCGGACATGACTGGTTGAAGGCAGTTACTTCTGGATTAAATATTTTTATTTACAATGTTTGCTGAGAATCAAGGAAAATATTTGTTTTATTTCTAAAGCGAGATACGTTCAATTTATTGATAAAAATTCTGCTGTGGGAAGGACAGTCGCAAACATAACAGACACTCTTACCAGCGATCTTTTATTTATTTGCTCACGAGTTAAGGATCTCTCATGAATGGACAAGAGATACACTTAAGCCCCCAACAGAAATGACAAAAACAAATTACCTATTTTATGACAGGCGTCAGGGCTAATAAAAAGAGGGTTGAAATGACACTGAAGGAAATCACACTTTTTCGAAGAAATAGGTGGTTTACAGTTCTAAATTGGCAGTTACTTCCTTTAAATTTAATTGCTTTGAAATAGCAAAAGGTAATTATGTTTTTATGTTTGAATTTTATTTCTTTATGAAGTATAAATACAAATATAATAAAATACAAATATTTATATCGCATTAAAAAAGTAAAATAATCTGTAATTGTATTTGCTTTTTTTTACAGAGAAAGTTATAAATATAATATCCACAATTATAAAAAAATTCTTCTCTTTTTTTTGTAAATTTTCTTCGCTCTCCCTCTGAACAACATGAAATAATCTCTTAACTGTTTGTAAAATTATATATAAATATTTCAATTGACTCTTTACAATATTTTTATATTGATTAATATGCATAAATGTGCGCTTCCTTCATTTTGAATGCACTATGATCTTCCAAAAGAATTTCCAAAGTGTATTATAATTCAGATAAATATTTTTATTTGCTTCTGATATGGAAAGTGTTATTTTACTCGTTTGAAAATCAACATTTATAAAAAGAATTCATTAAATTTTCTGCAGATTTTAGTAATGGAATATAAATGTAGAAAAGCAATTATATGACAGGAATCCTACAGTACAATTTGATAAATAAATGTCTGAATAATAATTTAATGTCTTAAGAGTAACAAAAATTTAGAAATTCTCGTCCAACACAGTACAAAATAAGAACCCTCCCTAGAATTGTTCTTTTTGCGTGTGTATGTTCAATCAGATTTTCCTGCAGAAAATTGAAATTTGTAGTATAATTTAATTCTGTTCACTTTTTTTTATTTACAAACTTGTGAGCGAGCTTTCCACCTTTCCCCCCTTGAACAGAACAAAAGAAATACACAATTATGTGCGTATTACGTGAGATATAGCATAATGATTTTTAGAAGAGAGTATTTATTTATTTATTTTTAGAATCAAAATAACAATTCTTTTTCAAATAATTCGTCCCAAAAATGAGTTATTTAAAAATATCTCTTAGTTATTTTTATGATATTAATAAAAGAGGAGCCATCATTTACTAAATTATTCATAATTTTTCTGTGTATCATCTTGTATCGGTTTAAAAGTGAACTATAAGCTGTAACCGGCCATTAATTTTTTAAAATAGCTGTTCCTTTTATTTTAAAACTTCACTCATGCGGAAAATGGGTACTCCAGCTAGTATTGATATACACCCTTTAAGGCTCCAGTCGACACGACACTAAGAAATACCAAGCGTAATGTTAATCCTATGGAATTTCGTACTTTTCTATTTCATCTAGGATGTTGCTTTTAATTGCATGGAATAAAATGCATTCGAAAGAACGAAAAAATAGATGTTTCTCTGGTTTTCGATTTTTTTAAAAAATGTTTGCAAGTATTTTTAAATATCTTCATGAGCACGGATTGCTTAATAAATGATGAATTACAGGCAGCGGATACTCGACTTTCTGCTAAAAAATTAAAAATGAAGATGAATGAATTAGAAATTACTTGTTTTTTTTAAACTATCCTTTGTAATTTTGACACGTATTGACAAAGTAAATCTATTTCTCTAGAGTAAAAATATCGATTTGTTCATAAGTGAAAAAGTATTAAAATCGTTAATGATATATATATATATATATATATATATATATATATATATATATATATATGTGTGTGTGTGTGTGTGTGGAGGTTGGCGTCGGTATATTGTCAACAACCACGCTCATTTAAGGAGGAAAAATGTTTATTTACATATGAAAAATTAAAGAAAAAGACGAACACGCATTTCTGCGTCCTTACACCTCGAGATCTAACCATCTAATCTAAGTTGAAGGTGGCGCTGCTGTAGCGCAGTGGGACAATTCCCACAATCGGCCATCCGACAATATCACCTGACCCCAGGTGAGCCAGTAAAAGTATAATTAAAACAATAATATATATGCATACAATATTAACAAAATTATAACACAATTGAAAATTAAAGAACATACTCACTTAAAAGTTGATTAATCCATGGTTGAATATTAACAATTAGGAAAATTCAAAAAATTTAAGCTAATTCACAATATCTGAAAAATTGAAAAGAAAAATTAATACACTAGAAAAACACAAAATAATGAAAAAAAAATGAAATTCACTCTGTTATAATACAAAAAAAAGATAATAAGGAAAAAAAAATGTCTTTTCAAAGTTCGAATGAAAATGTCATTTCATTAGTTCATCAGGTAATAGCATCATTAGTCCAATGCTTGAGATATTCAGCACACGTACTAGTTTTCGCTGGACCTTCAAAAAAGCCACACTTTTGAACATCGTAAGTGTCGTTCGGTTTGATTTTCGTTATCTTGTATGGACCTAAATATTTGGGTTTTAGTTTGAGTCCTGGTCCAATTTGAGTACGTTTGATGGCGACAAGATCATGAAGCTTGAAAATAGTTGCTGGTTTTCGCCGGAGGTTGTAATTTCTTCTATTTTCATCTTGAACTTTCAGGATTTGTTGTTTAGCTTTTTTCCTTAACTCGTCACGGTTGTTGACAAAATTAGTTTGGATTTCTTCATTAAGTAAATTTGTGATATTGAGATCTTGTGGCGTCTTCATTTTAGTACCAAAAAGTAATTCAAAGGGAGTTGTTTGAATGCTTCGTTGAAATATTGAATTTATAACTCTTTGGACTTCTTTGACGTGCCTAAACCATTTTTCTGGATTGTCTATGAAAAGTTTAGATATAACTGTTTCGATTGTAGAATTTAAACGTTCTACTATTCCATTTGCTCTAGGTAATCCGGTGGTGATTGGGAAATGTTCAATATTTTCGGTACTGCAATAATCTTGAAACTGTTTAGAAGTGAATGCGGTACCACGATCAGAAATAATTCGAGATGGATTGCCAAATACGTATTTTTGATTTTCTAACTTTGCAATAACTTCTGCAGCATCTGTTGACTTCGTTGGGTAAAGCCATACAAATTTTGGGAAGGAGTCAATGACGGCAAAAATATGTTTATAATTCTTATTTGTAGTAGGAAATGGGCCTAAATGGTCAACATGATATGTGTGTAGAGGAATGGCGTCTTTTTCGATAGGATGTAGTAGACCATCTTGTTTGCCACGTTTGCGATTAACCAAAATACATGGAACACAATTTTGAATTAAACAGTCTATTTTTTCTTTAACTTTAGGGATATAGAATTGATGCTTGAGTGCTTCTTCTGTTCTTTTAGAAGCATAGTGTCCACGCTCGTGAGAGCTGCGTATAATGTCATTCAGCATATTTTGAGGGACAACGAGTAGTTCTTCACCATCTACAAACTTGTAGAGTATATCGGATTTCAGAAGGTAATCTTTGTACGGTTTAATTTTTAAAAGTTCTCTGATAGTTTGGATTTCAGTGTCTTGTTCTTGAGCCGTTTTGATTTTTGCTACGAGACTGTCTTGTACGACCATAACTGGGTATCTACTTAGTGCGTCTACATGATTCATTTTGGAACCAGAGCGATGTTCTATTTCATAATCAAAATCTTGTAGTTGCAATGCCCATCGCCCTATTCGAGTACACAAATCTTTTTTCTTTAGAGTCATTGCGAACGCGTTGCAATCAGTAAATATTTTGAAATGTTTGCCTAACAAGTAAACTCTAAACTTTTTTAATGCTTGGACAATAGCTAAAACTTCAAGTTCATAGCTGCTATATTTTGTTTCGGCGTCTGTCGTTTTCTTACTCATAAAATATATTGGGTGGAGCGCATTATCAGTCATTGATTTTTGGAGTAAAATACATCCATAACCATGAATACTAGCATCACAATGAATTTCGATATCAGCGTTCTGATTGTAAATGTTTAGAACAGGTGGAGAGGATAAACATTGTTTGAGACAATTGAATGCTTGTATTTCTCTATCAGCAAATTTAAATTCACGATTTTTCTTCAGAAGTTCTGTTGGAGGATGTGCAATGATGGAGAAATTTAAAATGAATTTCCGAAAATATCCAGCAAGACCAAGAAAAGATTGTAAGTCCTTTTGGCATTTCGGTTCAGGGAAATTAATAACAGCTTTGATTTTTTGTGGTGACGGGTACAATTTACCATTTTTAATAACATGACCAAGAAATTCTATTTGTTTACTTAAAAATTTGCATTTATGAAAATTTATGTCTAAGCCGTAAGAGGAAGCGAGTGAAAACACTGTTCGAAGTCTTTCGAGACCTTCTTCAGTATTTTTAGATTTTATAATGACATCGTCCATGTAAATTAAAACATGACCTTTAATAATCAAATCCTTAAATATTGTGTTTATGTACCGCTGAAACACTGTTGGTGATGTACAAAGACCGAAAGGAGCACGTAGAAACTGAAATTGTCCATTATAAGTCACAAATGATATATATCGTCGGCTATTTGGTTCTATTCCTAAATGAAAAAAGGCGTTACGTAGATGAATTGTACTGAACGTATTTGCATTTTGAAGGTTATCAAGCAGATCATCTATTAATGGTAAGGGATAATTATCTTTTACAATGTTTTTATTAAGTTGTCTATAATCGATACAAACTCTCGGGGATCCGTCTTTTTTCCTGACAGCAACTACTTGGCTAGAAAAATCAGAAGAGCATGGCTCAACAATACCTTCAGCCAACCATTTCATAACTTGGTCGTCTACAATTTTTCTTTCAACAAAAGGTAATCGTCGTGGTTTATGAGTTATTGGTGTATCATTCTTTAAATTAATAGACATCTGAATATCAGTAGTTTCAGTCTTATTTGGCTTATAGCTTGAAACCAAATTATGAAGAATGTTTCGTTGAACTTTTGTGACATCTGATCCGATTTCAAGTTCTAATTTATCATTTGTTGAGATGTTAGAAATCGAAAATTGTTTGGTATTTTCCGTTTCATTATTCGAAATTTTTGTTAATCTAACACCGTCTGTGTTGATTTTTATTTCGGCCTGTGCTAAAATATCCATGCCAATAATAGCATCTGACGTCATAGTGTCATTATTGACAACACAAAAGTTGGTGATAAATTTCTGATTATCTATTGTAAGTTCTTGTATACAGCTACCGATTAGTGTAATGTGTCCATTACCAAAAGCTGTAAGTGATCCATGAAAAGTAGTTAAAGGTGGTGAACCGATTTTTTTATATGTATTTTTCGTTATAATTGTTTTCTGACTACCAGTATCTACTAATGCAATAAATGAATTATCATTAATAGTAACAGTTTTATATATCAAAGGAGGAGAATTATTTACAGTTGACACAGCATTATCAGTTCGATTTGGAATAAGTTTATTAGTACACTTTGCAGAAATATGACCAAAACTTTTACAAATACTACATTTTAAACCTTTATGTTTGTCGGGACAGAAACGAGAAATATGACCAGACATATTACAATTAAAACAAGTTTTTGGTTTATTATGTGCATTAACATTTTGGATTTCAGACCTATGAAAATTATGTTTTGAGTTCATGCCGCGTCCTTGACTGAATTGAGAATTTGTTCTTGGAAAGGATTTTTTATTTTTATCACTGACTATTTTTTCATAAATACGAAGTTTCTCTTTAAATTCTGGGATAGATTTTGCACCGTATAAAATAGCTTTATTTGATGGGTAATCATGTATGCCGTTTATACAGTATTCAAATAATGAAGATTCATCAATAATTTCACTGGAAGTACTAGCGAGTTCTCTAATTGCAATAAAATATTCGAAAAGGGATTCGTTTTGACGTAATTTGCGTCTACTTAACTGTCTATGAATCTCAGCAGAATTTAATTGATGGCGGAATTCTTCTAATAAAACATTTTTAAATGAAAGCCATGTGGTAAGATTACGTTGCGTATATAAAAAACTCTTTGCCTGACCTTCAATCAAAGTTTTGGCGAATATTATTTTTTGTTGTTCATTCAACGATGGGAAAAAAAGAAAGGATTCCTCACAGTCTTGAATAAAACACTTTATATCATATGTATCAGAACCAGTAAACTTTCGATGTGAATTTCCGTGATCTTTCAAAACAAAATAAAGGGAAGGGTCGAAAGTATTAGCAGACATGTTGTGATTCAAAGCCGGAGACATTACAGAAGGGGGAAAGAATGAAGTCAGACTTTTTTCTGCTTCGTCATCAGAAATTTCAGAGTCGCTGTTTAACGATTTATAGTTTAAATCTTGCAATTCATTTAGATTCGATAAAGATTGAAAAAGTCTATTAAGGAGTTCTTCTTTACTACCATTAGTATCCAGACCTAACACATTTATTACACAAACCAAATCATTTAAAGAAAAAGAATCGAATATTAATCTCTTACGATCTTCAACATTGAAATCATTGGGAAATGAGGAAAAACTTCTCAATTTTTTTCTTGAATTACGATCAAATGCATCGTTAAATAATATACTGTTTAACAACTTAATTGTTTTAATATTTCCTCTTTTAAGAAAATTTGACACAACAGGAATATCATTAAGGGTGATCATCTTTATATAGTTCAAGTAGCACAGTCACTGAATAAAACTTATTTTCACATGTAAATTGAAAGGTAAAGAGAGGAGGTACTTAGCCCTCTTTTCAGCAGTGGTATATCCAACAATGGTTTATCCAAATTGGGAACACAAAACACATAAACCGTCTGTTATTATTCTTTTTGAGTTGATTTTTTTAAATTCTGCAACAAGTCCAACGGAATGGTGGCACAACAGGAACAACAACAAAATTTCAAAATTTCTTTCATAAGTGCCGTCTGCACTTCAAATTTCGTACAAATTATGGATTTTTCGTAACTTGGTAGTGATGTAAGTGCCGTCTGCACTTCATTTACTTAAGTCCAAAACTTTCAAGTACCGTCTGTACTCCGACAAATTTACTTCCAACGTAATCTGCACACTAGCGTCCATTTTTTGGGCGTCAGCCAAACCGTTAGCCTGTTCGCGTTCAAGTTGCAAGATTTCATTTTAAATTTTAATTTAACTTTAAACAGTGGTTCATTTGCTGAGCCCGAGCCCCCATTGTGGAGGTTGGCGTCAGTATATTGTCAAGAACCCCGCTCATTTAAGGAGGAAAAATGTTTATTTACATATGAAAAATTAAAGAAAAAGACGGACACGCATTTCTGCGTCCTTACACCTCGAGATCTAACCATCTAATCTAAGTTGAAGGTGGCGCTGCTGTAGCGCAGCGGGACAATTCCCATATATATATATATATATATATATATATATATATATATATATAT